>SDVV010031298.1:0-11567 GCA_016164225.1 Gammarus roeselii
TGCATACTTATAAATTTATTCACGTTCAAATTCACTTTATTCAAAAAAGAGCCTCATACATTTCAGTTTATAGAATCAATTCAGCTTGTTCATTTCGTGGAGGTATTTAGAGCCTCAATTAGAGCATTGTAAACCGCTCGGCTTCAGTCCAATCACGCAAGTCTTGATCATCCTCAGTAATTGGCATCATTTGGGAGGTTGTCATCCGCGGTTGCCTCGTTTTGTGAGGTTTAGCACCTTACTATCCCGGCGAAGCCTTGTATTAACCACGAGCTGTAATTTAGTTCAATTGTGATGATCCAATCTGCTGTGGGGCTGTGGGAAAAGGGGAATCCATGCGAACGATGTTATGATCCTATCTGCTGTGGGGACGTACGGAAATGGGAATCCATGTGAACGATGTTATGATCCTATCTGCTGTGAGGCTGTGGGAAAATGGAATAAATGTGAACAATTTTATGATCCTGTGAAAATGAATCCAGTGAAAGATGCTGTGATATTATCTGCTGTGGAACTGTGGGAAAAAATGAATCCATGTGAAGGATGTTTTTGATCCTAACTTCTGTGAAAAGGAATCCATAAGAAGGATGGTATGATTCTATCTGCTATGGGGCTGTGGGAAGAAAAAAATCCATGTGATCGATGTTATGTTTCCGGGAAAGTATCCTAACTGGGAGGTTGTGTACTTGTTTTTCTTGTAGTGTTTATCGTTGGTCACCGATGAGGGTTCGCACTCAGTTTTTGACGGAATGTTTAATGTATATGAAATGAAAATGAAATCAAAATTAAACACGAGTTTGCGGCAACAATTGTTTATGATTGTATCCACATGCAAATAATTCTTTGTTGTGTCATGAGATTACTGAATTGGTGTATTTATCCAATCGGAAGGCCCCAATTGTTCTATATTTTGCAATCATACTGTAGTGACAGGGATATTCACTGACTTCGTCATTGACGCTTCTGTCGTATTCACGGATATTACCTGATTTTGTTATTGCCACTTCTGAAGCATTCACGCACGTTTTGTCAAGCCCAAGGTACAGGAGGCAGCTGTGACCTCCCTTCGAAAAGGGGCAGCTTGTCTTAACTCTATGCAGCCGTGGCAAGCGTCCGTGATTGCCTTCGCTTTTAGGATGGATATCGAATGAGCAGCAATGGAATTTGAATAATTATGTATAGAGTAGCACTTCATTATTACAAGTTCAAGACAAATCCTGCGACCACATCGGACACCTCAATATTTTCGCAATATTAGAAATAGGCAAGCAGCATTCAGTTGATAGATTTATCACAGTGTACCGACACTCGATAGTTGACTGTCTCTCGTTTACTGGCAATGAACAGAAGTTGCAGCTTATGTTCTTTTACAGTAAAACGCATTCAGTCAGTCCACATAGCATCGCCTTTTAGTCCTTTGACAGAGCAAAGTCCATTTATTGCATCTTCTTTGCATCGCCTCTTCAGTTCTCTGACAGAGCAAATTCCCCTCATTGCTTCTGCTTTGCATCGCTCCTCTAGCCATGCCTTCAGCCAAGCACGTCGGTAAAACTCTCTCCTCAACAAAGCTGCTTCACTTCAGACCTCCTAATGCCAACGATGCTCGGCGATGGTGGGAGCCTGTGAATTCCCTTTCGCTTCTGCCTATAAAGAGTCTCAGCATTCCTAATTATTGGAATTAGTGTCCGGAAGATGTCAAGGGGATGCAATATATCTGATCCGACTATAATTAATCATCGAAAACCAAAATCATGATGGAAGCTAACCAGGGCGCCCAATAGCAAGGCTTTGTATTCAGGGGTGTAACTGCTCTCGCATCGAAAAATATAGTCAGATTGTTGTCATGCAAATCCACATTGAAGAAATGTTTGAAAACCTAATTTGAGAAAAATAATTGTGGTTATAAGCAAATAACTTTTTTCGACTGATTAATAATTAGATCTTGTTTAATCCAAGGTCCAGGTATTCACGTGTATTTTAGTCCATATTTTCCTACTACATGGTTTTCTCCTTTTTCCGTCCTGCTGACCTAAGTTCACGTGCTAAGCTGAGGGCGTAAAATATCTGACATATGAAGTTGCACATGAATATCGGCTTTTGTTCTCATCAACATCACGATTGTTTATTACGTCTGCATTATCAAATTACTAGAAGCACGATAGGTTTCGCTCGTATGTAACAGACCTTCACCTTCCTGGGATACTCTGTAATCAGCATCGCCATAGAATCTGACTCTTCATTGTTGCTGTTCTTTTCATTTTGAATGATGAATGATCGCGTTAAAAGACTGTCACGTTTTAGTCATTACAAAGAAGAACATCCATTCCAACGTCCAGGTATTTGGGTAAGACAACAAATAATGTGAGCTAGTGATATTTCATAAAAAATATGCTCCTTAGTTTTGTAGATTTTAACATTCGTGAACTCCCTTACTGCATGGCCTTCTTACTGGCCGCCTTATGTGTCACCATCAAAAGGAGATCCACTTACTCCTAGGGACACGTGTGGACAACTTACTGACCTCGCTGAACATCAATCGCAAGGCAATCAAGCCTTCATCCTCTTAACGAATACTCCAAATCAACTCACCAACGTTGATGATCAGCCCACCTCTGGTCAACCAGCACCTCCCTACAATAAAGCTGTGTTGTGGGTACAGAGAACTGATCTGTGTTGTGGGTACAGAAAACTGATCTGTGTTGTGGGTACAGAGAACTGATCTGTGTTGTGGGTACAGAGAACTGATCTGTGTTGTGGGTACAGAGCTGATCCTTATTGTGAGAGAAGAACTGATCTGTGTTGTGGGTACGATAATTATTCACTCGACCAATAGTCGGCCCTATACCAATAGACGGCCCTTACCGATAGCCGCCCTTCTACCATTTGTTATATCTAGATAGGTATTGGCTCACCAGCGACGGATTACAGTGTCTCTGAACTATTCTGCACCCAACATTTTTTTCCTCAGCGTTTTCCTAAGCCTAATTGGATGTCCTTGCTGTAATCTTTTATTATATGAGAAAATTGAAGGTCGGATTTCTCGAAATGGGGAATCTATGCAACACTTGAGGTTTGATAAATAGGAAAAAAACGGCTGGTGCACTGTGACGCTTGCTCCCTCTATTTCCATTTGAGCTGCGTCGGCCTTACACGAGCCAGGTCGAAGTCTTTAACAGGTGGACCTGCCGAGTCTGTATAGGACTGAGAGGGAACCACTGTGGTGGATAATCGCTAGCTATGGTCCCAAAGGGGGCAGTGATCACCGCTGCTGACGCGGTTGGACTTTGATAAGGAGCGCCTTGGATCACCCATCACCCGTGACATAGGGCAGACTTTTGTGCTTTTCATATTGGGGACTGCGACGGCCGGAAGCCGAATCTCATGACGGTATCCATCGGTCACTGGCCACTAGGGTACGAAACCAGATAAAAGAATATATGGAAAAGGCAGATCTCCCTGAATTACCCCTCCTGGCGGGGGACATACTGCTGCGTCAACTAAACCACTCAACCATCTGATGGAAAGGGTGGCAGATAAATTCGTTGATGGAGATATCCGAGGAGCCGTACGAGAGTTGGTGTCAAAAGATGGACAGGCTCCTTGCACGGACGAAACCGTTCAAGTTCTTCAGGATAAACACCCTTTGACACCCGATGATCTGGAGCTGCCTGATCCTCCTGACGATCTCCTTGCTAGGCCAACATTGGCGTCCTCGGATGACATAAGGGGTGTCATTGCATCGTTCAGGCCCGGATCGGCCGCCGGACCCGATGGCTTGCGTCCGAGTCATCTGCGCGAGTTGATTGGCCGCACGGCTGCCGAGGTAGGAGAACGCCTAATAAAGACTTTGACAGAACTGGTAAATGTTGTTTAGCCGGGGGGTCCCGGAGTGTGTCACCCCTACTTTTTTGGGACCACTTTGTGTTTTACGAAGAAGGGTGGTGGCATACGGCCCATTGCAGTGGGGAACACGATGAGGAGGTGGGCTTCAAAGGTCGTTGCTAAGCCATTATCACACGCCCCCGGAAACGAGTTACAACCAGTACAGCTGGGATACTCTACGAAGGGTGGCTGTGAAGCTGCGGCCCACGCTTCCAAGAGATACATGAGAGATGCCAAACATAGGAGGGTGCTGCTCAAGATCGACGTGAGAAATGCTTTCAATTGCACGAGATGGGATTGTTCCCTCGAGGAGGCAGGGGAAAGGGCACCGGGTATGTACAGAATGTGTTGGCAGGCCTACTCCAAGCCAAGCCTGTTATTCTACAATGATAGGTAGTTTCAGTCTGGTGCAGGAATCCGTCAGGATGACCACTTTGGTCCTGTACTTTTTTCTTTGGGCATTGATGAGGGGGCATGGGGTGTTACCGCGGAATTTGATGTTTGGTATCTGGACGCTGCTACTTGTGGAGGGTCTTCTGAGCAGGTAGTTGAAGATCTGAGGAGGCTGGTCGCGGGATTGAAGCTGCGGGGACTGGAGGTCAACAGCGAGAAGTGCGAGCTGACCATCTTGAACCACGCTTCCCAGGAGGACATTGATCAAACTTACGACATGTTTCGCGAGTGCCTTCCCCGTGTCAAGGTGGTCCCGCGGGCAGTGCCACTCTTTTGGGAGCCCCAATAGAAGAAGACGGCACCCATATTGCCATCAGGGACATGCACAAAGATTTGAAGCTAATGGCAGAACGATTGGCCATGCACGATAATCACCAAGCATTCACCTTGCTCAAGAACTGTATCTCTCTCCCGAAGGTTCAGTACGTCTTAAGAGCTTCCCCCGCATATAGACAGATCGATGAACTAGAGATCTTTGATCAAACCGTCCAGCAGACTCTAACACATAACAAATGTATCAATTGATGGGACTTCCTACACCGAAGCAACTCTCCCAGTTAAAATGGGGGGACTTGGAATAAGAAGAGCGGCAGATATTGCTCTCCCGGCCTTCATTTCCTCCATGTACTTCGCGAGCCACATTGTGGAAGCCGTTTATTTCCGTGTAAACGGTCTGGCTGAAGCAGGTGAGCTACAAGGAGCAATTGCTGCGTGGAGCTTGAGGGGACTGGGGGCAATCCAACTAAAGATGGAGTTCAAGTCAAAGCAGAAGGCTTGGGACCTGCCGCTTGCTGAGGCATGTTTCAATGCTTTTTTAAGCGACGCAGATCAAGTAGGGGTGGTGCGCCCAAAGGCAGCCTCCAGAAGGGAATCTGGTCTTTGGCTGCACGCCGTTCCGGTGTCATCAATCGGCACTCAACTGGACTCAGACACTCTCCGGGTGTCTGTCGCTCTCCGTCTTGGAACGGTCATTTGTGAACCGCACACCTGTCGGTGCGGGGGTCGGGTTGATGAGAGGGGTCTACTTGGTCTGTCATGCCTCTACAGTGCTGGTCGTCATCCGAGACACGCAGCTCTTAATGACATTGTGAAGAGAACTTTGCAGACGGCCGGCATACTATGCTTGCTTGAACCCTTTGGTGCTGACAGGAGATGGTTGGCGCCCAGATAGCATCACTACATTCCCTTTCCGAAATGGCAAGAGTCGCGGCTGGAACAGCACGTGCGTCGACACATTTGCGGAGACTCACCTTAATAATAGTGCAGTGGCTTCGGGATCAGCCACTAGCGAAGCTGAGCGCCGCAAGCGAGTTAAATATAGGGACCTTGTTAGGCGTTTTCAATTTGAGCCTATCGCTATAGAAACCACAAGCAGCTACGGAGAGATTAGATCCAAGATTATACAAGAGCTAGGCCATCGTCCGGTTGAGTCAACGGGAGAACCTCGGGAACTCCTGTGGTTCCGGCAACGTCGTAAAAAGCTTATCGCTTTCGGAAAACACAGCGGACTTTACGAAGCTGTCTAAACCTCTAACACCTGTGCAAATGAGGTGGTCCCTCCACCTCATTACGCACGGAAACGACAACTCATTTTAAGGAGATACGCATCAACTCTGTACTCTCTCGTACGCGAATATGCCACAGTTAAAATATGAACTGACTCCATCTTGGCAAAGCTAATGTTTTCGCACGCGAGACCTAAATCAACGACGGTCGTGCCCTACGGGGGAGTCCATTATGACTCACGTTGAAGCTCTGGTGGAAATGAGGCCCAAATCAAATCAAATCAAATCCGGCAACGTCTAAGCTTGGCGGTGCAGCGCGGGAATGTCACGAGCATATTGTCCTCTGGTAACCTAAGGCAACAGGAGAGGCTTTAGTGGGTTGGAATGTCGTTCCAGCCCCACACTGTTGTGACTTTCTACTTCGTTCCGTAGGGAATTTCTTCTACCCTAGGATTGTTTATTTGTCAATTGTCGATTTGAATTTAAACGCATACATTACTAAACATACATGAAAATTTTATTACGAGATTACGAGTGACAGCTGAGTACTATTTATACGAGGAACCGGCTTTTTCTAGTAATCTTTAAAGTCATTTGACCCATGCGTACAAACAAACATTCCTTAAAATAAATCTTCTCCTCTCGCGGACAACACTACTAGTACCATGTCATCAAATACCTGACTGCTTATATGTAATGGGTTTGTTGTGTAACAGTTCTTTACATAACAGTAAGATCGAAGAGTTTTTATCGCCGACGATTACTTTCGGCACGCAATATTTTTGTCCGATTTATCAGTGATTTTTTGCCGCGTCCGGTAACGGAAGACGGCCCACCGAATAAAATCAAGCTGAAAGTTAACAATGATCGTCTAGCGGAAAATCAGTCCAGAAACAGAGAATTCTCCACTTAACGGACCTTACATGAAATACATTTTCCCCGCAACGTAAATAATAAAGCCAGAGGACGTGTGTCCATTAATTGGAACGTTGTCTGCTTCGTAACCCAACCGGCGGCTCGGTATAGAGAGAGTGCGTTTGTTACTAACGTTTGCTTCCTGCTGCAAAGACACGTCAAATCCGTTGTTGTTAGGCGGCCGTGTTGTCAGGAAGTTGTATTTATTTGTGTCTTAACTTACGGGAGAATGGTTTTCGTTCGTATGGAGTATATCTGAAAAATTGTAACGATTTCTGCTACAAGGGAAACTGTTTCGAATTCACTTATTGTCTGATAAAGAGGCTAGTGCTCTCTCACAGCCTACGTTAAATTGTGTATTTCCTGTGCTCGCCAATTACATCAAAACAGTACTATTATTTTCAAATTAATATGTACGTTGTCTATCACAAACCTTAATGAAACAGAGATCCAAAGCGTGTTGATAAATTACTGACATTGAACTGTCAAACCCTTCGAATAGATATGTAATCAAAATTCGCTCAGTTGTGACTGAAAATCAAGTAAACGAAACGTTCAAGCATGGTCATGCCTACAATATTTTTGAAATCCAACCCACCACTTGACGTGATCAATAACCTTTTCCAATGTGATTCCCACTTCAACAACCCCTATTTTGAGAAGGCCTCAGGTGCATGGTTAGAGTGACTGATGTCTGAAGCAGCGTTTCAATGCAGCTACAGATTTTCTAGTCTCTTTTAATAATGCAACTTCGGCCAATAGCTCATACGTCAACCTTATGGAAATGTGTTGAGCATGAGACATATCCCGAAGGTGATGACAAGACTTATGCCCAGCATTTCACCGGGGATTAGTGGTGATTTGTGGTGATTAGTGGTGATTCACGCCTATGATCGCTCTTTGTGACGACTGGGAAGCCGTCTCGTGTGACTCTGAAGTTATCCCAGCCCATCTCTCTCGAGAGCTTGGACCCATCTCTCTCTAATGCAAACAATCATCGACCTCTGTTAGCCGAGTTAATCGTCGACCTCTGTCAGCCGATTTAATCATCGAATTCTGTAAGCCGAGTTAATCGTCGACCTCTGTCAGCCGAGTTAATCATCGACCATTGTCAGTCGAGTTAATCATCGACCTCTGTCAGCCGAGTTAATCATCGACCTCTGTAAGCCGAGTTAATCATCGACCTCTGTCAGACAGGTTAATCTTCGACCTCTGTTAGCCGAGTTAATCGTCGACCTCTGTCAGCCGAGTTAACCATCGACCTCTGTCAGCCGAGTTAATCGGCGGCCTCTGTCAGCACAGTAAATCATTTGCCGATGCTGCCAATCATTTTTTATTGCCCAATATGGACTATGTTGATGAACTCGTTAGTCTATTATTGACAGGCAATATTTTGGCGAAGGAGGAAGATCAGAGGTCTTCTGTATTGTGCTAAAATGGTGGGTATCAAAAGAGATGCTGGGAAATAACAGGGTAATTATAAGCACTGGAAGATGTCGTGGTACAGAATGAAATTGACACAAGCAGCTAAATAAGATATTTCTCATGTTGCCCGTACATTTTGATTTTCGAAGATCACCGCAAAAATCGGAAGAAATCTTTCGTATTTGCATTGCATCATGCATCGTGTTGTGACAGTGTCTTGCATCATGCATCGTGTTGTGACAGTGTCTTGCATCATGCATCATGTTGTGACAGTGTCTTGCACCATGCATCGTGTTGTGACAGTGTCTTGTATCATGCATCGTGTTGTGACAGTGTCTTGTATCATGGATCGTGTTGTGACAGTGTCTTGCTTCATGCATCGTGTTGTGACAGTGTCTTGTATCATGGATCGTGTTGTGACAGTGTCTTGCATCGTGCGTCGGGTTGTGAAAGTGTCGTGCATCATGCATCGTGTTGTGACAGTGTCTTGTATCATGCATCGTGTTGTGAATGTCTTGCATCAGGCATCATGTTGTGACAATGTCTTGCACCATGCATCGTGGTGTGACAGCGTCCAAGTAGCTTCCTAACAATGAATAACAATTTTTTTAAGTCTCAGAGCTTGTATCATATATTTCTGGCTATAATTTTTTTAACATTGGAATTAAAACGATTATTGTCATATTCTTTTACTTCCTGAAACAATTAACTAACATTATTGTATTCGCATCGTGCGCCGCAGAGTGGTACGCACTGACAGTAATAACGAGGAAATGGTAGTTCATCGACTGTTATATGTCATTCCTAGTACCGCACTCACATGACAAACGCTGTTCTCAACGTATCTTTACAGGACATATTCATTTCTGCATGGTTTTGAACCAGCCTGTTACATCTCTTCTCATCTCATCAACATTAACATTGAAACATTTTTTTTGTGTTTTATCAAGGGGGGATTCTTAGCTTTTAACGCTTCTTTGTGTGAGATTTAAAAATGACTTATACGTTAGCATAAACAACTTTTTTGTTGTTCATATTTTAATACGTTTCATCCTATACAGCTGCTTTCACATGTGCAGTTTTTATACCAGTACACCAAAAGAATTCCAATCCATGTTGGATGGATTGAAAATATTATTCGAATCTGACGAGCATGCGTTCGAAAAACAGTGCGTGGTACAATTGATACAAACAGTACATTCGTGAATGAATCTTTCATACGAGAACCAACGCGCAAACGAGTTACATTCTTTCGTAAAGGTCAATAATTTCTCTTACTTTTTCCTGCCCACAATTTTCATGCAGACGTATTACCAGACTTTGACATCCACATCGATGATTAACCAGCGTAATCACAAAAAGTTTTAATGAATAGGTGGCATGCAACAGGCTTGCAGCATGACGCTATGCAAATTTCGTCATTAACACGCCTCAAACTGAATCAAACTCTGCATTGCGAGTACCAATGAATTTGACATTATCGGGTGATGACACATTAGCAATACATCGAATATTCAACAGAATCTCTCCTCCTCACTTCGTCGCTTGACGGCTCAAAGTCAGTTACGGTGTTCAGAGTCACAGGACGAGCGACCCAAACCTGTTAGGCGGAAAGAGGTTTAGTTTCAGTGGGAGGCGTGCACCGTACGGTGTTCAGAGTCACAGGACGAGCGACCCAAACCTGTTAGGCGAAGAAAGGTTTAGTTTCAGTTTGAGGGCGTGCACCGTACGGTGTTCAGAGTCACAGGACGAGCGACCCAAACCTGTTAGGCGGAAAGAGGTTTAGTTTCAGTGGGAGGCGTGCACCATACGGTGTTCAGAGTCACAGGACGAGCGACACAAACCTGTTAGGCGGAGAAAGGTTTAGTTTCAGTGGGAGGGCGTGCACCGAACGTGTTCAGAGTCACAGGACGAGTGACGCAATCCTGTTAGGCGGAAAGAGGTTTAGTTTCAGTGGGAGGCGTGCACCGTACGGTGTTCAGAGTCACCGGACGAGCGACTCATACTTGTTAGGCGGAGAAAGGTTTAGTTTCAGTAGCTGAGCGTGCACCGTACGGTGTTCAGAGTTGTTAGGCAGAGAAAGGTTTAGTTTCAGTGGGAGGGCGTGCACCGTACGGGGTTCAGAGTCACAGGACAAGCGAACCAAACCTGTTAGGCGGAGAAAGGTTTAGTTTCAGTGGGAGGGCGTGCATCGTACGGTGTTCAGAGTCACAGGATGGACGACTAAAGCCTGTTAGGTAGAGAAAGGTTTAGTTTCAGGGGAGGAGGGGGCGTGCACCGTACAAGTGTTTACAAGTGTAGGAAGACAACAACAAACCTATTGGCCCAAACTAGGTTGCCTTTTGGTAGCAAGAGTGTTAGTTCTGGAGTAGAACGTCTAAGAGGCCTATTGGCCCAAACTAGGTTGCCTTTTGGTGGCAAGAGGATTAGTTTTGGAGTAGAACGTCTAAGAGAGCTTCATGTGCCATTTCTAATTTCTTTATAACAACAGAAAATGGAACGGTTTAGCTATTTATCGGCGATTTATGTAGAACTTATCGAGCCGCGACTTAAACGTTTCGATTGTATTGCTGTGTACAACCTCTGCTGGAAGTTTGTTCCATTCTTCGACAATTCTATACGTGAAGAAATTGCGCGTGATGTCGAGTGAGAAACGTTTCCCAACGATTTTGTATCCATTGTTCCTAGTCACTCCGTTTGTATCTAGAGTGAAAAGGCTCTCTCGGTCGACGTTTTGCTTACCCTTCATAATCTTCCACACTTCCATCATGTCGCCTCTGACTCGACGTTTCTCCAGCGAGTAAAGATTGAATTCACGAAGCCTGTCTTCGTAAGATTTGTTCCGCAGCGAGGGGATGAGTTTAGTAGCTCTACGCTGAACCTTCTCAAGTTTAATAACATCTTTTCTAAGGAATGGAGACCAGAATTGAACTGGCATACTCGAGATGCGGTCTAACAAATGCATTAAATAACTTGAGCATACTGTGCTGGTTTTTGTAAGAGATAGTGCGGGATATCATACCTAGCATTTTGTTGCCTTGCTTGGCAGCATCGTTACATTGTTTGCTGCTTTTTAAGTCGTTACTAGTGATGACACCTAAATCTCTCTCCCCGGGGACGGGAATGAGTTTTATTCCAGACATTGAATATTCGTGTTTGGGGTTATGAAGACCTATGTGCATAACTTTGCATTTGTCGACATTAAATTTCATTTGCCACCTTTCTGACCAATCAACAATTTTGTTCAAGTCTAGTTGGATCTGCTGACACTCTAGTTCAGTTTGCACTCTTCCTCCGATCTTAATATCGTCTGCAAACTTGCTAATGTTTGAGAGTACGTTGCTATCGAGATCGTTAATGAATATTATAAAGAGAACTGGCCCTAAC
>SDVV010031299.1:0-11567 GCA_016164225.1 Gammarus roeselii
TTTATATATATATATATAATAACCAATTCAAAATTTATCACCATGAAAAAAGGGTAGAGAAAAATTATATAGCCCAAGCAAAAAAAATACTAAAATAAAGTGTTATTGATCTATAAAATGAATATTCGTCCATCCACCCCATACTAGAGTCAAGAAGCGAACTCTGTCACTTAACCATCCTTCGTGGCTCAGTGACAGAGTTGGCTTCTTGACTCGATGGCCCGGGTTAGATTCCAGGTGAGAGAGGTCTCATGCAAAAAATCCTTGTCATATATTTTTATATATATGCACACATACAGACATGTATTACTCTCATAAAGATATGAAGAACACGAAGTACTTAACCAAGCACCCTTACATGCATGCTGCTTGATCAAGATATCGCCGAGGTTTTCAGTACTGAAATACACTGCATTGCAAATGGGGGCAACTAAACCGAAATGACAAAATTTCCGCTGGTGAGACTTTATATCTTGTCCACTGTCTGAAAAAAAGATTTTACCCGCGGAAAGTTAGTCAAATTGGGTTTAGTGGGCCCCATTTGCACTGCGGTGCATTTCAGTCCCGACAACCTCGGTGATATCTTGGGTCTAAATCTAAAAAAAAAAAAATCCATGCAGCATTTGGAGTGTTTCTAACGACAAGCTGTCAAATGTTTGCAAGGAACGGATGCTCGTGGGTATCATGAAGGACGACCAGGAAAACGTTGATTGGAAAGGCTACACGACTCAAAAGCTAATTGTTCGGAAGAACAAAGGATCAAGACGTACGATGATCAACGCAGTGGACAATGATTTTGGAGAAATTTAGAGTAGAAAGATTTGTAAGATGATAACTTAGAGTATTTTTGTTTTCCACAGCTTGATCTGATTTCATAAGGAATTCCTCAAAATCGATCACAGTCTAAATACAAATGCTCGAAATTTAGCTGCTATTTTCTCGTTTAAGAAGTCTTTCGCAGATTATGTCATACTAACAGACTCTATTAGCTGAAGGTTTCAAAGATGTCAAGGAATTTATTTGTATACATAGTAGGTGAACATATACTAAATTTAACATAACATTAACAGACAGATTTGAAACTATCCATTCAAAGCATGACGGGGTTATTCAAGCACTAATCCATCTCAAGTGGCTCAAGCCCACAATTATTTATAAAATAGTCGTTTCTTCCGTCCCAACGCGAAGTTAATGCAGACTCCCCCGTAGGGCAATTGAAGAGTGACAGTGTAGATGCAGCGTAGATTATGAGTAGGTTCAACGGAGATTCCGAGTAGGTTCAACGTAGACACAGTAGGTTTAACGCAGGTACTGAGTAGGTTTAGCGCAGATACAGAGAAGGTAAGTTTAACATAGATACAAAATAAATTCAACTTATATACAGAGTAGGTTTACCGCAGAAACAGAGTAGGTTTACCGCAGAAACAGTAGGTTTACCGCAGATACAGAGTAATCCTGACGCAGATACAGAGTAGGCCTAACGCAGATACAGAGTAGGCCTGACGCAGATACAGAGTAGGCCTGACGCAGATACAGAGTAGGCCTGACGCAGATACAGAGTAGGCCTGACGCAGATACAGAGTAGGCCTATCGCAGATACAAAGTAAATTTAATATAGATACAAAGTAAATTTAATATATATATACAGAGTAGGTTCAGCGCAGACACAGAGTATGTTTAACGTAGAGGAGTAGTAGCAGCCTCCTCTGTTCTCCACCGGAGCTCTAACGTGCAGTCCCCAAGTGCTCCCCATTAGGGCACGACGATCCGTTGATTCTGCGCAGCTTCGTGAGAGGAGTTAAGTTAAAATTCATAATTAATACGCAGGGAGGACATCGAGTTCAGGATCTGAAAAGATTCAAATTTCGTTATTTTTATACGGAGTCATATAATCCTGTGTGCTTTCCGAAAACGATCAGTTTTTTTCGATGTTTTGTTTTTTTGTGAGCAGACATTGTAGGTTGCACGGGGGGCTCAAGAAGGCTCGTCGGGCTGCTGCAAGTGCATCACAATCCATAAGTAAGTGTTTCACGCTGATTGCCACTTGGTAGCAACAGGGGCATGGTGGTGCGTCCGGTCCCATGTCTACGTCCATTAGGTGGTTGTGGGTTATCCACGTGTGACTTGTGCATAGACGGGTAATGAACACTAGGTCTCTCCTAGTAGAAAATATGGTGTCCCACTCTCCCACGGATGGTTAAACTGCAAGCATTTATGTCCACTCTGTTGCCAGGAGTCGTTCCATCGTGATGTTATACGAGAGATGATGACTGGGTACCAGTTTCGGTAATGTATGCAAACGAATTGTTCTTGCTAGGAAGACACCCATTTAGAGAGGGAATCTGCGCGCTCGTTTTCTCTTATTCCCGCGTGTCCAGGGATCCAGCAGAACTCGACCGCCTTGCCCGCTTCGGACATTGTGAATAGGTCGTGATGTATTTATCTAAGAGCAGGGTGGTCAAAGTGCAGAGTTTTCAGCTGGATGAGAACACTCGGATTGCCTGAAATTATAACACTTTTGGGGTGGCGATCGTTTTTGGTAATTGAGATGGCCAATTAGAGTGCGTGTAGCCCTGCAGAGAATATAGAGGCTCTTGAAGGTAGGGTGGCCGAACGCAAGGTCCCTTCGCCTACGGCGGCGGCTCCCACTCCGTCCTGTGTTTTCGAGCCGTCAGTGTATATATGGCGGTGCTCAGAGTATTGTTCGTCGAGTAGTCGTGAGAATTCTCGGCGGTACGTGTTGGTTGGGGGTTGTTGCTTTGGGGTACGTCTGCAGATCTAGGTAGACCAGTGGTGGGCTGCTTATCCACGTTGGTGTGTTGATTTGAATTCGATAAGAGAATGAAGGCTTGATTGCTCTGCGTCTGATGTTCAGCGAGGTCAGTAAGTTGACCATGCGTAGAGAAAAAAATGGGCATATGTTCTTCTTAGCCGCAAAAAGGCGTTCATCAAGAATGTTGGTGACGTCACTGATTGCTGGGCTATTGATGTAGCTCCTCGTCTTGAAATAGTACTGTAGTGAGAGTTTGTCTCTCAGTAGCGGAAGAAGAAGCACGTTCAGGGATTCGATGGGTGTGGAACGGAGCACACCGGTTGTGCCACGCAGGGTGTTATTTACGATGATGGAGAGAGGTTCAAGGGCGGTTTTGTACACGGAACCGTAAACAATTGCTCCATAGTCAATGCGCGAGCGTATTATTGTTCTGAATAACGTCATGCCGGTGTCCATATCTGCTCCGAATTCCAAGGAGGTTACAGAGAGGATAAGTACGGTTGCTTTTTTTGCAGAGAGTCTTCAGGGCTGCAATATGAGGTCGTCATGCGAGTTTAGGGTCCCACACAAAACCGAGGAATTTTATTGATTCCTCGTAGACTAGAGGAGTGTTGTTTAGCTTTACGGCTGGATTTAGGTGTAAGCCGGGCACGAGAGTAAAGTGCATGCTTTTCGTTTTGGGGGGCGAGAATCTGAATCAGTTTAGGGAGGCCTATTTTCAGACTTAGTTTAGACATTTTTGGAGTTCCTGTTGAATTGTTAGGAGGCTAGGGCGCTTGCAGCTTATTTGAAAGTCGTCCGCGTAGAGTGATGAAAGCAATCTTCCGTCGCGCGGGAGAACGTCTGCTATCTGGTCGATTTTGAGTATAATAAGAGTGACACTGAGGACGCTTCCTTGGGGGACGCCCATTTCTTGCGGATCGGATGGTGACGGTGTCGCCGACCTTAACCCTGAAGGTGCGATTTTGCAGGAATTGGAGGATATAACGTGGTAAGTGGCCTCTCAGCCTTTTGCGGTGGAGATCCTCCCTCAAGTCGTATTAACAGGTAGTATCGTATGCTTTTTACACAAAATGGAAACCACGTGCTCCCCTCGGACAAATGCCTGTCTAATGTCAGATTCCAGTCTTACAAGGTGGTTCGTCGTAGAGTGGCGCTTGCAGCCGCCACACTGGATGCTGTTCAGGCCTGCATGCATATCAAGGTAATCGACAAGGCGCGTATTCATCATTCTTTCCATGGTCTTGCCGAGGACGCTGGTAAGAGCGATGGGGCGATAGTTATTTGGGTCACCGTGGAATTCCCCGGGTTTGTGTATTGGGATAATTTTAGATTCCTGCCATTGATCGGGAAAAAATTAGTCTGAGTACAGAGTGTTGAACACATTTAATAAGTGCTCATGGGCGCCATCTGGGAGATTTTTGATCATGTTGATGTATACCCGGTCTGGCCCAGGTGAAGTTTCATGTGTATGGTCTGGAGCACTCTGTAGTTCGTGGAGGGAGAAAGGTTTGTTGTAGGCCTCTTTGTTTCAAGAAGTAAAGTCAAGATGTTCGCTTTCTCGCAAGACCTTTTCCCGTTGAAAGCAGCCGAGTAGTTTGTTGATTGCAAAATCTGGCTAAACGTTTGAGCTAGTTTATTTGCGATTTCCGCGTGGGAAGAATATGTTCTGCCTCAGTCAGAAAGGATGTTAATAGGTCGCTCGGGTTTTCCCTGAATACGTAGATTTTATCCCATACCTGAGAGAGGGGGAGTTTCGATTAATAGTATCGACTAATTGAGTCCAGCTTTCACGTTTCTTCTTCACTAGAAGTTTTCGATTTACAGCAGATGCCCTCTTCCACGCTACTCGGTTCCTGAGGGACCGTGCGCGTCGGTAGGCATGGTATAGCTTTTCACGCTTATCTCTTGCTTCTTGCATCTCTCGGCACCACCATGGTTTCGGAAAGAAGGTTGAAGGGGTGTATCGGGGAATGCTTGCCTCGGCTGCGACTTGAAACTTTTCGTATAGTTGGGCGACGATTTCGTGTTCCGACATGTTTTCGGGGATGTTGTCAACATCACTCTACGCAATGTGCGCCGAGTATTCCATCCAGCTGGCTTTCCGGTAGTTGAAACGAAGTTCTTGTGGGACAGGTATTCTTGGTTGGCTGATAAAAAGCGGTATGATGACTGGGTTATGATTGCTGTCGTGTGTTGAAGGCAGAACTCCCAAACGAGTTGGGGTGCCAGAGTGGGGGAACATATGGATATATCGATGGCAGTTTCAATTTCGGGGGTGATTCGGGTGGGTTGTCCGTCGTTGAGAAGGACCAGGTTGTGAGTGTTTATAGTGTCAGCCATTATCACTCCCCTGGGGTCTGTTCTCACGCGTCCCCACGTTTCATGGTTGCTATTGACGTCTCCAAGGAGGAGCACTGGTGAGGGCAGTTGGTTTAGCAATTCGGTCATTAGTGCTTCCAAGAGGTCAAGGCTTCTTGATGAGTAGATGGATGCCACTGTTATTGGCCTTGAGACTCGTATCTTTACGGCGACAGCTCGGAGTTCTGTTCTAAGGGGGAGACGAAGGTGAGGTACACTTTGGCGGATCATAAGTGCCACTCCGCCGTGAGCAGTCCCGTTGCTGTTGCCTTCGCGGCGGTGTACGGTGTATTGGGGAATTCTGAAGATGGCAGTCTCTCGGAGTTTGATCTCTTGGAGGCCTATCACCAAAGGTATATGTGTGGCGATTAAGGATAGTAACTAGTCTTTCTTGTTTCAGAGTCTTTGGCAGTTCCACTGGAATATTTTGGTATCCACATTTTGAAGGCTGTTTGCACTCTGACCTTGATAATCTAGAGTGGTCGCGTGATTTGCTGGAGCTCTTATGGTGCTCGCGTTTTTGAGTTTGCCCAGGGGTTCAGGGTCGGGAATGTTCACGGGAGTGTCTGCCTTCGGTGGAAGGTGGTCTGCTGTGGGTGTTGCGGTCGCGGCTGCGAGTGCTCTTGTGGGAAGACGAGGGTGTGTGCTTTTTGCGTTTGCTTTATGAGCGAGTGCGCTCTTCTTCTGTGGTAGCCTTTTTTATCTGTGTGGGTGGATGTGTGGAGTGCGAGGTATTTAGGCCAGGTAAGATGACTGGTTGTGCAGAGGTTCTCGCTGGCGGTGTGTTCGTGAGTCGGGTTTGTTAACGGGGAAGCTTGTCCCTCTCGGTGGTTTTCCACGAATGAAGCCGCATTTGAGACGGGGAAGTTTTTCTGGGTTTTGGTCCTGGCGGGCCGTTATTTGAGAGATGTTACTGATATTTTTCCTCAGTGGCGCCTGGGTAACGGAGGTTTCTTCATCTCTTTGCCTCTTCGTTTCTTTAGTAGTGAGCCTTGCTGCGTGGTCGACTGCGGGAGATTCATCCATCTCGTCGTCCTCCTGTTCTCTGCATAAATCATTTCTAGGATTGTGCGTCTCTGGTGTGGGGGCGGTCGCTGGGCTGGGTGAGGAAGCACTGCAGCCATGTAGGAGTGTTAGGGTCTTGTAACGATGTTGTTCTGATGATGTATGTCGTCGGGGGAGTTTGTTGGATTGTCGATTTGACTTTTGGCACAATTGAGGCGGTTTGAGTCATCATCTTTACAGATTTGGATGGCTTGTTTTCGTGTAACTCTGCATTCCTTTTGTGTGATTGTTATTTCTTTTTGGTCCATGTCTACTGGGCAGTCGCGGTCGCCTGCCTCATGGAAGCATGAGCAGTGGTAGCATTTAGGGTGGCGGGCTGTGCAGTCTTTTCTGTCGTGCTCGCCACAGCACTTCTTGCAACGTTGGGGTGTATGTGGCTGGCAGTATGCGATGACGTGGCCGTATCCAAGGCATTTTTAGCACATTGGGGGGCATGTTGCAGCTAGGTAGGTTTTGGTTCTTCCTTGATCACCCGGGATTACTGTGAATTCCAGTGCGTCGTTTCCTGAGAAGGTTATTTGGTATGCAGTAGTACTTGCGTTACGTGATTTTATCCATGTTGCTTGACGGACTTCGGTAACTCCGTAATCTTCAGCTAGACCTTCAGCGAAAGCACAGAGATCTGTTGTAGGCGAGTAACGAGAGGTGCATATAATTTGTTAGGTATCGTTGAAGGACGGATGTATTTCAACTGTATCTTTGAGTTTGTTTATGTGGGTAATCTTTTGTACAGCGTAACTTTGCTCACGTTCTACGACGCAGGCCAGATATTTCTTTCAGTGTCGTTGAATTTCTTCCGGTTTTCCTCATTGTTGTTCGGTGAGTGACTTCATCATTATAAATGGATTAGTTGAAGAGACAACTTTGCTCGCATTACTTTCGTTAACCGTTATGAGGAAATGGTTCCGGTCTTTTCTCCCGAGTAGGAGGGTCATTCTGAGAAGAGCGCATCGAGACTACAGCCTCTCGTCGCCCGACCCCGTGATCTATCTGGCAATGGAGGATCGCCCTTTCCGTCTCATCCTCTGGGCAGTCTCAGTGTCCGGTGGGGTGTCCGATAACTTTGCAATAAAAACAGCGTCCTCGGACTGGCACGACTGGGGATCTTCCAGTTTGTCGTAGTCGTCCACGAAGCAGAATGAGCATCTTTGTTTACCATTACAGTTTCCTCTCGTGTGTCCGCATTTCGGGCATTTATAACATCGCATCGGACGTCTCTCAAATGGTGTAACCTTGGTTTTGGTGGTGCAGAAGGGAATGTCTAGATATTTTGGTGGAGTAGGGCAGTTAAATTTTAGTATTAGGGCTGTGGTAGTCTCTCTCCTTGGTGTGATCCACGGTGCGACCTTTGCTTCGACAACGCTGTCTTTGTATTGAACGAGTCCAGTGATGTACTCCTCGATTTCTTCCTTCGGGATATCTTCAACGTAGATCAAACCTGAACTTTTAGAGAAAATCGGGTGTGTCACTATTTTGTATGGCTTTTCACAGAGTCCGTTTCTAGAGAGAATCGTGTCACTTTGACGTTTTGTGTCGACTCTGATGGCAAAGCCTTCATCGCCGCTGGTGGCGACGCTCAGGACAGGCGGCCAGTTGAAAGAGCCCAGCTCTTTTCGCAGAGTGCATTGTTAAATGTTTGGTCTGTCGTTGGTGTCGAACGTGATCTTTAGGAGTTCGGGAAAGATATGATTATTGCTGAACAAGTTGTGTTCATTGAATTGCGTGTTTTGTTTCCTCCTTGCAGCCCTTGGAGCTCGGTTGGGGTTTTTGTAGGGGTGAAGAGTTATCGAAGTTATCGTCGGACGTTGAGGTGGAGGTACGTGCGTAAGTTGCGGGTTCTTAAGTTAGTTGGTTCATTACTAGTTCTTGGATATGGAGAAAAATGATCTTGATATGACCCTCGATTCTCGTTAGACGGTTGTCAATTGAGCTAGGTTCTGCGACGATGACTTCTGCTTCCTGCTCAGAGAGGCCGGTCGCTTGGCTTAGTAGATTCAATATTTCCTACGAGTTCCTGGTTAACTCGTCGATGCGGTGGTCTCTCAGGTCGTCTTCTGCTGCTGAGGTGGCGCTGGTCATCTTGGATAGGTTGACGTTCTTGGCCGTTGGAATCATGGTCTTTGGCGCTCTGGAGGGGATGCTGGTCCCTCCTAAATGGAGTTTTTCTTCTACTCCCCATCGGCCCTCTGGTTAGCGCCAGGGGCCACGGAGTTAACTTTAGAGGCCTCTTGACCGGCTTTACCGAGTTTTAAGTTAAATGTAAAGCATCACAAACAATGCAAACAAACGTGCGGTTTAAGGTCCCAGCACAAACTAGGGACCAGCTTGTGGTATCAGGCTGGTCCCTAGCCTGAAGAGATGGGTTTGTGTACAAACGCGAATTCCGTTATTTGGCACGGGAGCGTCAACACACAAATTCCAGATTCTGCAAATAACTCGCTGTGCCCAATTATGTGCAACCGAAGTTTAAACGTAATAGAATGGGAAATTCCTATCCAACTCAATGACGGATATAGTCGCAGGGGACCATACGTTGCCAGGAGATGCCAGCATCAATTCAGTTTCAATGTTAGTATTGCTTATTCAAATAGCATATCTAATCATTGAAGTTAGTGTGTTAGGTTACAAATTGAGAGCAAACTGCTTGACAGAGTGCCTCGATGATTTGATAAGCACAACGATCTTAACCTTTCCATGCAACACCTGTCAAGAGGCGTGCACGACCTTCCGGCCTAAGTGCGAGCTTCACGGCCATACATACGTGCACTATCAGTCAGGTTGCGTGCACGGCCCTGCGGTCTAAGGGGGTATCATCACGGCCATGCACTCGTGCAATATGATCCTGATAGGAAATGATGAGTTTCTGCTCTGATTACTTGAATGCCATGAAAAACCACATCTGATCCTTGACTTGATGCTCCCCAAGTCTCCTAAATATATTCTATGTTTATAGCCCAATGTGTAGTCATCAGCCGCATCGTAACTGATCCTTAGGCTTATAACAATATATGCACTTCAATCTCTATGAAGAGTCTTAGTGAAAGCTCTCACGTACAGCAGGACGGAACTCCCCGGCATTGATAAGAAAAAACGTGCTGGCGATAATAATGGGAAGCAGCACAATGTATGCTCTCAGACAGCACGGTCGGCTGCACTAACACAGTTGCTCTGGACATAGAAGCATGCTGCTAAAGGCACAGGAGACGTTGGTTTAAACCATACTGCAGTCATCATTGGTCTGGCGTCAGGAAGGGCATCCTGCCAGTGAAGGATCGCACCCATCGAAGCCCCAAGCAATTGAGCGAAGTCCCAAGCCCTCGCAACAAGGAGATCGAGACGGGAACACATTTCCATACTGAAAGCACAGGCAGCTGCGCAACAATACGACTCTTCAGAGAGCAGCTGCACAGCAACACTGGCTCTCCGATAGCGCGGTCAGCTGCACAGCAACAACATGCGCTATCAGAGCAGCTGCACAGCAACATGCGCTCTCAAACAGCGCGGGCAGCTGCACAGTAGACCGGGCTCTCAGACAGCGGAGACTGCTGCACAACAACGCGGGCTTTGAACAGCAGGAGCAAAGATGCACAGCAGCACGGGCTCACAGACACAATGGAAGAGGCAGCTGTGACGTACGTCTTAGTGGAGGAAAATACTCAGCTAGAAAGGGTCGCAACGTCAGAGGTGGGAGGGCAGTGAGAAGCCTGTAGAGATAAGGCGGATGGGGGTTACCTGTAAGCATTAGAGGGGGAGGAGGGTGAAGGAGGCCCTACACAGACAATGTCCCCACGATAACATCGTACTACGTACTTCGTATGCGTCTCGCGCCTCTTCCTGGAAATACCCACAGTTTCACAGGCCTACGGGACATGGTAAGAGCCATCAGTGACAGTCAGCACCGGCTACAAGACATGGTAAGAGCTATCAGTGACAGCCAGCACAGGCTACAGGAC
Source organism: Gammarus roeselii (assembly GCA_016164225.1). Taxonomy (NCBI): domain Eukaryota; kingdom Metazoa; phylum Arthropoda; class Malacostraca; order Amphipoda; family Gammaridae; genus Gammarus; species Gammarus roeselii. The sequence goes on from SDVV010031299.1 coordinate 10,153, forward strand.
ACGGTAAGAGCCATCAGTGACAGCCAGCACCGGCTACAGGACATGGTAAGAGCCATCCGTGACAGCCAGCACCGGCTACAGGACATGGTAAGAGCTATCAGTGACAGCCAGCACTGGCTACAAGACACGGTAAGAGCCATCAGTGACAGTCAGCACCGGCTACAGGACATGGTAAGAGCCATCAGTGACAGCCAGCACCGGCTACAGGACATGGTAAGAGCCATCAGTGACAGCCAGCACCGGCTACAGGACATGGCAAGAGCCATCAGTGACAGCCAGCACCGGCTACAGGACATGGTAAGAGCCATCAGTGACAGCAAACACCGGCTAAAGGACATGGTAAGAGCCATCAGTGACAGCCAGCACCAGAAACTTCACCAGTTTGTGGTGTGTTCGGTGGAACACCGAGCAAGGGAGGCAAGACTGGAAAGCATTTCCCTCACGTGTGTAGAGGTTGCGAGGTATCAGAAATACAGTCATTTGTGTTCCACAATCATGAGGTCAGGACATGAATAATGGAATCAAAATATTAGGATACTAATAAAAATTCAATGTCAAGGTTATTATAAGTTAGCTTTGTAAATGCATGTAAGAGGATTCATGGTATACAGAGATTCGTGTTAGCCGTGTATTCCTTGAATTAATAACAGTATAGCTAAATGAAACTCCATAGAAGAACAAAACATTCGCGCATAGACGAAGGATCCCATATGATTCATGAAATGTAGCAATGATACTCAGTCAAAAGTATTTGACGATACCCTGAACTATGGGTGTACTTAAATATTCTTAATTTGGTGTCAACAGTCGGATAAATAAGTCCCAAGCATGGATGCCTACTCAATGGTTAACATGTTGCTATGATAGCAGGAAATTTCAATCGTTACCTATAAATAGATGTCAGAATCATATACTGAGAAGACTTGTCAAGTCGTCTTGTATCGTGAATATGGATAAGAAAATAAATTCCTATCATCAACTCAATGCTGTCCAGGCTTCCTTTGGAACATCAAAATACTTATCACCACAACTGTTGATATTATTCAGACATTCCAGTAAACGTGAGCCGACGCGGTAAGCAGTACTCTTATAAACAGCCTGAGGGACCAGACGAGCTTTAGTCTTCTATGATCGCCAGTTTCTTGACGCGCTTTACCTATTGGTGATACACAAGCATGCCCAGACTCTGTACGTCACATGTTATCTGTATCGGTAAGTGGAATCCCTTGAGTGAAGAAATGGAACAGGTTAAATTTGCCGTCAAGGGAGTTTTTTCCGAATCAATTGAGTCTTGGTGGCGAATCAATTGAGTCTTGTTGGACGTTTCTTCGTTTTTGGATGCGTTCATCATTGTGAATAGAAGCACGGAAAATCACAGCAATAGTCACAGCAACATAAACGTATCATTTAGATAC
>SDVV010031300.1:0-11567 GCA_016164225.1 Gammarus roeselii
TGTGTGTATACTTATATTTATAAGATGTCAAAAATTGGAAATCAGATTACAAATTCAATAAATATTTCGTGATTTTTTTTAGTAGGTAGGTATCCAAAGCATATTTTGAAATGTAAAATCTAACAATAGATCAGATTACGAGCTTCTATGGTTCACACCAAAGCATCTATAAATATCAACCCCAATTCTTGTGTGTTCGGCATGGTATCATGACGTGACTGCTGAGACAACTATTCATTATTCAGTCCTACGTTATCAGCAACTCCTCCATATTTATGTACAGGTATAATATAGCTTAGCAAGATAGTGCACACACAAAATGAATGGATAAACGGAAATAGTGCACAAGCACAACAATGTATAGACAATATTTTGTCTGGCTAAATGTTTATTTAGAGCAAATAGACGTAATCTGGGGAAGCACAAAGCTAAGAGAGCTGTCTTTCTTGAAATCCGTAGTCCAATGTTACGATTTCATCTTTCTCGATATTTTGAAAATGTAGAATATAGAATGTCCTTCAACAATGTCCATCGGTTAGTAGTATGTAAAGGTAAACTTACACCCCAATCTTAGTTATAAGTTAATATTAAGTTGATCTAAAAAACAATTGTTGTCTTCAGAATAGCTCACGCTGACGATGACTTGGTACGTATCATCATCTGTGTATTCTGATATTTCTGTTATTGTCAACATGTCATAATACCTAAATAAACGTTAAACCCTTAAATCCTGCATTAGTGTAATAATATCTCTGAATTATTGAAGAATACAAGTTAATATTGCGAGATATTTTTTTACAGTATTGAAGCTTTGACGAGGCATGACTAGAAGCATCCGGGTAGAGGTAGTACTTTTGTACAGGATGTGGAGGTTTCTTGTGCAGACACAAGACCGAATCCCCAAGTAGGGGGTTGCCGACGGCAATGTGCTTAACACTGGACCACTCACACTCATACCAAAACTGAGCTTTTTGGCGCTAGAGTCCGGTCATGACCCTGCAACACACACATTGGTTCAGGAGTGAGGTCCAAGTTCAGCGTCATCAGCACTGCTCGACAGCTTTCGTTGTTTCACCCCTGCTGCGTCATAATTGTCGGGTCATCCCACACCGACGTTCATCCCGTTTCACGATGAGACGCCGTAGACTCGAAAGCACATCAGGGCTGCGTCAATGCTAACTCCATTTCCAATCATTTTCCACTCACGCCTATCCATTACACACTCTCTCGCTGCCTCTACACTGATGTCTCTTCTCTACTCACACCTATCCATCACACACTCTCTCGCTGCCTCCACACTGATATCTCTTCTCCACTCACGCCTATCCATTACACACTCTCTCGCTGCCTCCACACTGATGTCTCTTCTCTACTCACGCCTATCCATTACACACTCTCTCGCTGCCTCCACACTGATGTCTCTCCTCCACTCACGCCTATCCATTATACACTCTCTCGCTGCCTCCACACTGATGTCTCTCCTCCACTCACGCCTATCCATTACACACTCTCTCGCTGCCTCCACACTGATATCTCTCCTTCACTCACACCTATCCTATGCACCCTCTCTCGTTACCTTCACACTGATATCTCTTCTCTCTACAGCCTGCTTATCGCTATCCATCCACCCAAATTTCCTAGAGCTCATTACACTTTCCAGTACACCCAACACTTGCACCCTTCCTTCACTCTTGACTTCACATCAGTTTTCACTAATCCAGTCTTCGCCACATACCAGCCCAGGTATTTAAAACAGTGAACTAATTTTAATTGTTCTTTAATAAGGCGGACTGATTCCGCTTGCAGCATACCTCGAACATCTCATTACGTTACTTTTAACCACCTCAATTCGCAGCGTCAACTTCTCCGAATCGGCTTCAAGTGCCGTATCATCCGCAACGAGCAACTGACTCAACTGCCAATTCCATTCATTCGCTCCTAACAACTCTAAACTTTGACCCAATACACTCACGTTCACCTCCCTGGCCACTCCCTCCATGGAGATAGAACAGACAGAGAGACATAACGCAATCTTGTCTCACCCCCACTTTCAATGGGAGATAGACACTCGCCTTGCTCCCAACTTGAACAAATGCTATGCTATCAACATCCAACTCTGAACTGCTCATGACAAATTTCCACCTACTCCGTACGAACGCAACATTCTCCACAACGCCTCTCTGTCGACCTGATCCATTAAGGCCAATAAAACATATTTTTCCTTCACATACTTGCCTCACTGCAAAAATCCGGTCTAACCACCCATTACCATTCCTAATGTCAGACTGTTTCTCGCCAATCGCACCATCCCCTTGATCAGCTTTCTCCTGAAAAACTTACCCATCACACACATCAAGCTGAACCTCTTCATTTTATTGCATTCATTTTTATACATTTTGCCTTCATACAGAGAACAATGCTAGCACTGCGCCACTGAATCGGCACCACGCCCGAGACTAAACACACATTTAACAGACTTACCAACCATTCGAAAACCGTCACTCTTACCATCTCAGGCAGTCAGTCGCTACGCTGCTCAAACCAGAGGCCTTCCATGCTTTCATCACCTCCACCACTTCTTTTACATTTTTCTGAGTAGGTAATGCCCTGAACAATTATCGCTCCCAAACCCGGCATCCGTGCACCATCACCCACAGCAACAATGTCAGCCACGTCGATATCCTAAACATTCAATAACTCTGTTTAGTCCTTTCACCACCTCCTCCGCCTACCCCATCCTCTCACTGTTCACCTTTTCCTTTATAACGATGCGGATTTGCATATTCCCCGAAACTCGTCATCACAGTCCCAACTATTTTCAAAATACACAGCTGCTAAAACCTGAAATTCGATTACCATAGATATAAGGACGGGTAGAAGTATAGCTAACTTCAAACGTAAACTAAAATTATACCCGTTTGAACTGGTACGTGCAGAAATTCTTGAATTGACATTTACTTCCGCTATGCAATTTACCGTGTCAACTATTTATGGTTCATCAGTTTCATTTTATAGATACTTTCATTTTATTTGCTCAAATCTCCAAATATCTTGTTCATGAAGAAATCCGTTCATTTATTATACCCATCGATTATGACTCATTGATTCTTTTTTTCGTGTACATGTGTTAATATATCGTGCTAACTATGCAGTTAGTTTCAAATTGGTGTCATCGTACGTCAATCAGTGTGTGATTAATGTAATAGACAACCTCATGTCGGACATTTCCTACTCAAGTCGAGTAAATGTAGTAAATGTCAGTCGAAACAGTAAATAGTCATGATAGAGTAAACGTCGGTGATCATTACTTACTTTGCTTATTTTTATCTAAAACAATGGTCCAACGTAATGCTTTCATCTGTCTTGACATATTAAAAAGCGTAGAGTATAGGATGTTCTCCAACAATGTCCATCGGTTGGTCCTTACTCCTCAACCTCATTTATAAGTTAAAATTGAATTCATCTAAGTAGCGAATGTTGTCTTCAGAACAGCTCACGTTGACAAAGACTTGGTACGTATCAGCTGGGTATTCTAATATTTCTGTTATTTTGTCAACATATCCTTATACTAGGATGAATTTTAAATCCGTATATCCATTAAATCCTTTCCAGAATAATTTATTCTACTCAAAGTTCTCGTCCAGCCCCACCTAGCATCATCGTTCCCTCTTTGCTCTCCACATCTTTCGCTTCTTCTCTCTTCTCTATAGTCATCATTCGTCACCCCCGTCCTCGCCTGCAACCACTCTTCGAAAGCTCTTCTTTTCTGTTTCACCGTATTTTTAACCTCATCGTTCCTCCATCTGCTAACACGGCACACACCCAACACATTTTCCCCATATCTCTACTCTATATCTCCTCTGAACATCTCCCATTCATCCTTAGCATTCCACACGCCTTGCCCTCTCACAATGTCACATTCCTCCTCCAACACCTGCTGGAACTCCTCAGCTCTTCTAGCCATATTCAGTTCACTCGCCCTCGTTACCTCTCTTCCTCTACCCACTTTTTTCTTTCCTTTCCACCCGTTCCGCTTTCAATCTTGCTTCTACCAATAGATGATCAGATATTCCTTTACCGTGCCCTCTCAACACGCACTCATCCATCGGCCTCCCCACTCTTAACAAAATCCATCAGTGCTCCTTCCACAACTGCACAATGGGCCATCTCTCCCTATATGTATTGTGGATATCTTGTATCTTCATCTAGCTGCTTACAACTTCTATCTTGCGTTCCGTGAACAAAATCTATCAGCTTCTCTCCACTGTCATTTTTACCTGTAACTCCATTGTCTCCCAACCATATTCTACAACTTTCGCATTTAGGTCCCTCAGTACCACCACGTTGTATTGACCTCCAAAGCTCTCCATACACTCACTCAGTATAATCATAAAATGCTCTCTCCTCACTCCCCTTCCTATCTGCTCCAAAAGCACTCACATACGCCCATCTTTCTATCCCTAGCTTAACCTTCAATAAAATCAATTATGATGACACTGCCTTTCACTTCGTAATTCTACTAGTCAACCGATCACTCAATAGAAATAGCATCGTCTCGTGCTCAACCTTCCTCCACACCCAACTTTCTTCCATTTACCTCACTAAACTCAAATCCGTTCCCTAACGTTCAAAATCGTCTCACTCAGCGTCAACAAATCAAACTTCCTCCGCAGAAATATTTTTAACAATTTCTCTTCTGTTCGCTTCATCCGTACTACAACCATGATATTTAGCGACCCTAACAATGAGGTTCGAAGAATCGTGAGCCTCTCCGCCTGTCTTACATATAGGTGATAAAAATTACAACCTGTCAACGTTACGTTCAAATTATCTAACTATAGTGTTATCAAAATCAAAACAGTGGTCACTGAACCTTCAACATGACCACTAGCAAATTATAGTGGTTTCTGATTGGTATTTTTCGAAAGGAGCAATCGTTTAAACCGCATTAATTCAACTTTGAATGATTTGACGGTAAATAAATTTCAATTCTACTACTAAATTTTATTTTAACATGTTTCTCTATGTTTATGTACTGTGAAAATGAATAATTGCAGGATTCAAATCATCAATGAATTCTTTTACAGTTTATCTGAACTAAATTATTTGAAAAGATTAAAATTGTTGCTTTACAAAACGACCCTGGAACATCAATGTCTGAAGGAGGGTATCTGCTCACGACTGCCAGTATGAATGAAAACTAACTGGAATTGATATGAAAGGAGTAAAGTCACCAAGAAGGGACATGATGAACGTGCGCGTTGGAATACGTTCCGCCCCGTCTTGAATGATGTTTATAGCAATCAAATACGCTTTATTGCAGTCTTTTTAATCATTTTTCATGCAGTTGCACAAAAATTACTCGACCTCTGTTACAAATCGTCGCTATGCTGATATAATTTATTTGTAAAAAAATAATTTGCAGCCTGTTCCTCCCTTGCTTACGTCATGAAATATTATCCAAAGTCAAGGTGTCCCTACGAAGAACACAAATGATGTTCTTAGTGCCATAACGAGGCTCTCAAAACGGCCAATATCATAATAATATCATTCTTGACCGAAACATTACGTTCGAGTTTCTGCGTCCAACAGTCATCATTCTTGACCAAATATTACGTTCAAGTTTCTGCGTCCAACAGTCGTCATTCTTTACCGAAACATTACGTTCGAGTTTTTGCGTCCAACGCAGAAAACAACTCTTCAAAATACTCAGATCATTTTTTTATCCGCACATCACTACTCCAACAAAAAAAACAGCTGTTTAGTCCTTTCACCACCTCCTTTTCCTCCGCCTCCCCTATCCTCTCACTGTTCATATTTTCTTGACCAAAACATTACGTTCGAGTTTCTGCGTCCAACAGTCATCATTCTTGACCGAGACATTACGTTCGAGTTTCTGCGTCCAACAGTCATCATTCATGACCGAAACATTACGTTCGAGTTTCTGCGTCCAACAGTCATCATTCTTGACCGAAACATTACGTTCGAGTTTCTGCGTCCAACAGTCATCATTCTTGACCAAAACATTACGTTCGAGTTTCTGCGTCCAACTCATCATTCTTGACCAAAACATTACTTCCGAGTTTCTGCGTCCAACAGTCATCATTCTTTACCAAAACATTACGTTCGAGTTTCAGCGTCCAACAGTCATCATTCTTGACCAAAACATTACGTTCGAGTTTCAGCGTCCAACAGTCATCATTCTTGACCAAAACATTACGTTCGAGTTTCTGCGTCCAACAGTCATCATTCTTGACCAAAACATTACGTTCGAGATTCAGCGTCCAACAGTCATCATTCATGACCAAAACATTACGTTCGAGTTTCTGCGTCCAACAGTCATCATTCTTGACCAAAACATTACGTTCGAGTTTCTGCGTCCAACAGTCATCATTCTTGACCACAACATTACGTTCGAGATTCTGCGTCCAACTGTCATCATTCTTGACCACAACATTACGTTCGAGATTCTGCGTCCAACTGTCACCGGCAGGACTTTATTTGATCATGCTCTCAAATTAAACTTTCAACTTGATATTGACTAACTACACAAATGCTCTACATACTATAACATGAATACAAATGCTCTACATACTATAACATGAATATGTCTATACAGTTACAATCATGATTATTTCTGTATGTTATCTATATGCATACAACATAGGTAAATTTAAGGATGAAGGTAACGTTATTTGGCGGAACTGAATGTTTAATTAACCACAGGTAATTACTTTGCATTGATCAACGAAAAGTATCACTTAACAGAGGTATATATGATATGTATCAATCACTATTTTAATCATTTTTAGGCAGAAATGTTTTATTGTTTGAGTAAATTTAATCTTATTCCTCCGAAAGATTGTTGATAGTTATAAAAACACATTAGAAGGATTGCCCTGCTAGGGTTTGTCGTATAGGTTGAATTGCCACGGGCTTGTGAACAGAAACAGTGCCTGGAGGAGTTATCACTTTACGAGTTTCCCCTACGGAATTAGTGTTGTCACCTCGACCTGGAAACGTCGTTTGCGATTGTGTCACCGAAACATCGTGCTCATACGTCACTGCTTTCTGGATTGGCACAGCTCCCAAACCCGAGAGATATGAGCTCATGCTAGATGCCATGGTACCTAAGTTCGAAGGTGACAGTGATCGTATATAGGGTTTTAGAGACACAAATCCTGTCCCGAATGCGGCGAACCTATTATTAATAGAGGTCATGTGATCGGACAGTATTTCCATCGTTGGGTTCGAATCCAAATGAACGAACGTCTCCTTGGAACTAATCGGTTCCTTCCAAGAAGTTTCTCGAGTTGGTGGATTGTCCTGTAAAAGTTTCTCTTCCAGATCTCCTGAGTTACTTTCGTTGTCCAAGCACTCCTCAGAATCATCGCCCCTTCGTGGCATCTCTTCAGGATTGGATGAAGTAGTGTGATCTTGATCCGATTTGTAGTTTCTAGATTTATTCGATCTTTGCCTGGATTTGCCTTCTCCTGATCTTAACTGTTTCAGTGCTGCGGTAAGTTTAAGCTTCTTAGTTGGTGAATCATCAACACTTTCATCAAGATCCAATTTGTCACGATCATGACTAACGTTGATAGACCATCCTTTTCGCTTACCATATTTATTATCTTCGCTGGTAGTCCGATGCTGGGAATGTTTATGGTCTTGTAAGTGTTTTGTGGCACTAAGATCTACCGATTTCTTAATTTCGTCTTGTTTCTTATACTGCTGGCACCATTGATCTTGATGAAGAATCGGGGAATCTTCTGCACTACCGGATGAATAAGCTCTTTTTTCTTTATTAGCGATGAACTCTTCACTTCCTTTATCTCGATTTTTCTGAATTTCTGGCGATTTATTGGCCGAGACCATAATTTCTTTCTCAGCTGGATTGGTTAGAAAACGAGGAATATCAACAACTCGCGCAGAAGATGACTGCGCACTAATTCTTGTTTCCAACACCGATAAAGGTGACGGACTTCCTTCCGAAGTCTTTGCGTATGAAGCCGGGGCTGTGGAGAATAAAGACAATTCCGACGACGACGTAAAGCTCAGGGATGCTATAGACGGTGACGGTATATGCTGAATAAAAATACCCGCTGGTGATGAGGTCGGTGGAGGCAATGACAAACAAGATGGCGTCGGAGACATGGAAGAGGATGGTAAGGATGGCGGCCCCAGCAGAGATGTCGAGTGGTGTAGGCCGTTGACCGAGACAGGAGGTGGTGGAGCGTGGTGGTGCAGAGGGGGGGCTAACCCCATCAGTGCTGGGTGGTAGAGGGGGGTGAGGCTGCTGAGACTGCCTGCCAGTGTCATGCACCTGTGGAAATAATGAATTTGTATTAGTGCCTTCTAATTAACACTTGGTTGTGGATAGTGGAAATTTGAGACTCACAACCTTCTGAAACGAAGGACAGATTCCAAATACGATAGAAAAGTGTCGTCTTTATGATTCGATGTACATTTAATTAAATCTTGGTCATCCTGATATTATGAAGCTCTTTTTCAAAATAGGGAATCTCAATAATGCGATGAATTTATATCTACTTCGACTACTAGCAAACGTGTAAAAAATACATGGTAAACTTATCTGTTTCTCTGCCCATGGCGGCAAGGGGATCAATCTGAATAATAATAATAATAACATTAACAATAATAATAATAATAACAATAATAATAAAACAATTACATTATTAATAAATATGATAAAAGTTTCATTAAAAAACATCGATGGCATGGAAGACCATTTGATACATAACTTGTTAAATTACAAATATGAGTTATCCGTCAGGGTAAGGCAGACGAGTCGAATCAGTAGGCACCTTGGGAATAGTCATTTTATACCTAACGAACACGTTTATTATCTCCCGTCAGTGGACATAATTTCTCTTCAACGTCGTAACATTGACGACACAGTGAACGCATCGCTAGTGTAGATTGCAATGAGGATTTTATTGTTAGTAGCCATTACTCTGGTCATGAGGCTGCCGCTTTACGAAAAAGTTCTTTGATGTGATCCGATGCGTTCTCTGCAAATACTCTGCTAGCGGACGTCGAGCGTGGGACCTGTGTCAGTCAACGAAAGGTGTCTCTATAGCTCACTGTCAATACCCAGCTAGCGGACGCCGAGCGTGGGACCTGCGTCAGTCGACGAAAGGTGTCTTTATAGCACACTGTCAATACCCAGCTAGCGCACGCCGAGCGTGGGACCTGCGTCAGTCGACGAAAGGTGTCTTTATAGCTCACTGTCAATACCCAGCTAGCGGACGCCGAGCGTGTGACCTGCGTCAGTCTACAAGTGTTTACAAGTGTAGAAAGACAACAACAGGACTATAGGCCCAAACTAGGTTGCCTTTTGATAGCAAGAGGGTTAGTTCTGGGGTAGAACGTCTAAGAGGCATATTGGCTCAAACTAGGTTGCCATTTGATAGCAAGAGGATTAGTTTTGAAGTAGAACGTCTATAAGAGCTTCGTGTGCCATATCTTTTTTTCTTATAACAACAGGAAATGGAATGATTTAGCTATTTATCGGCAATTTATGTAGAACTTATCGAGCCGCGACTTAAACGTTTCGATTGTATTGTTGTTTACAACCTCCGCTGGAAGTTTGTTCCATTCTTCGACAACTCTATACGTGTAGAAATTGCGTGTGATGTCGAGTGAGAAACGTTTCTCAACAATTTTGTATCCATTGGTCCTAGTAACTCCGTTGGTATCTAGAGTGAAAAGGCTCGCTCGGTCGATGTTTTCCTTACCCTTCATAATCTTTCACACTTCTATCATGTCGCCTCTGACTCGACGTTTCTCTAGCGAATAAAGATTGAGTTCACGAAGCCTGTCTTCGTACGATTTATTCTGCAGCGAGGGGATGAGTTTGGTAGCTCTACGTTGAACCTTCTCAAGTTTAATAACGTCTTTTCTAAGGAATGGAGACCAGAATTGAACGGCATACTCGAGATGCGGTCAAACAAATCCATTAAATAACTTGAGCATACTGTGCTGGTTTTTGTACGTGATAGTGCGGGATATCATACCTAACATTTTGTTGCCTTTCTTGGAAGCATCGTTACATTGCTTGCTGCTTTTTAAGGCGTTACTAATGATGACACCTAAATCTCTCTCTTCGGTGACGGGAATGAGTTTCTTTGCAGACATTGAATATTCGTGTTTGGGGTTATGAAGACTTATGTGCATAACTTTGCATTTGTCGACATGACATTTCATTTGCCACTTTTCTGACCTATCAACAATTTTGTTCAAGTCTAGTTGGATCTGCTGACACTCTAGTTCAGTTTGCACTTCTCCGCCGATCTTATGTTTGAGAGTACTCTGCTGTCGAGATCGTTAATGAATATTGTAAAGAGAACTGGCCCTAACACGGATCCTTGTTAGGGCCGTGTTAGGGATTATATTTCCGAAAAGAGTAGCAGATTTGTAAGCTAGGAGCGGTTGTGTATAAAGCCATGCTGGGAGTCGCCAATCAATTTGTTTGATTCTAAGAATTATGTAATTTTATCCGTTATCAAACTTTCCATCAACTTGCCAATGACTGAGGTGAGACTAATTGAACGGTAGTTGCCGAGACACTTTTTGTCCCATTTTTTTAAAATTGGGGTAACATTGACCTCTTTCCATTTAGAGGGGCAGGTGCCCTTCGTGAGAAATTGGGTGAAAATGTTTGATAAATGTTCGGCGATTTCGTTTCTAGTCTCTTTAAAATTCTAGGATGAATTTATTCTGGACCTGGAGATTTGGTGACATTCAATTCATCTATATATTTAATAACTTCGGCGGGGGAAAAGTTCACTGTGGTGAGGGCTTCAGTTCGTTTTGCCGCTATGATATCCTCAGGATTAGGAGTATCCTGACTCTTTAACGTAAATACAGAGCAAAAGTATTCACCAAGTAGAACACTCAGTTTAGTGTCGTCCGTTTCTAGCTCACCAACATCATTCTCGAGAGGACCTATAACTGAAAAATTGTTTTGGACTAGTTTTGACATTGGCAGCAATTTCATTTCATAATCTTCCTTCTTACTATACAGGACCCTCTTTAGATCTCGTCTGCTAATTTTATATTCATTTTTTGCTTTGTCGTCATGTGGATGTCTCTGCTTTATTGAATGCTTTGCTTTCTTTCGTGAATGAAGACGCTGCAATTCTCCTTTCCAGTATTTGGGCTGATAGGCTGCTGTTCGCCTGTTCTTACGTGGAACATGCTCATGTTCAATATTTTTAAGTGCAGTCAAGATATGGTCAAGCGATTGATTGACATCTTGTCCGAGGGTTATATTTGCTGACACCATTGACTTTCTTAAGCCATCAAAATTAGCTAATCTGAAGTTAGGGACTTTTTCGCAACTTGTTGATGTTTTCAACTCGAGCTCTATCAAAAAACGGATACAGTTGTGGTCACTAGTTCCGAGTGGTTCGCCTACTTCGACGTTCGTGACATGAGAGTCGCTTACACTAAATAGGAGATCAAGAGTCGACGAAAGGTGTCATTATAGCTCACTGTCAATACCCTGCTAGCGGACGCCGAGCGTGGGACCAGCATCAGTCGAC
>SDVV010031301.1:0-11566 GCA_016164225.1 Gammarus roeselii
TATCAGACAAAAAATCAAATACTTTTCATTCTAAAGAAATCTGCACCACGTTCATTACATTGATAATGTAGACAATTTACCGAATTCATATTATTCCGCGTTACCGTCATTATATTTACAAGGAAATATAGAATTAGATCCGCGATGACAAGATTTACGTGGGACTGACATTTTAAACTGGAGAATTTCAGGGAGCTATGAATACGAGACGAACTTCACTGAAGGGAAAACAACCTCTGCACCATTTATGTAGATTGTAAATAGAGATGTATCAATAAGATATCGTTTTTTTTGTTGCATCAGTGACATTGCCGTCAATGACATCCATTAACACTTACATTTATTTTGGGATTTATTACCGATTAAATCAAATGTGCAAGTACATCTTGTAAATTCTGTACATCTTTATAACAAAATATTATTTGACCCTATCAATACTTGTAAGCGAATTCTAAGCTATTTACCCCTGTTTACTTCTTACACCAACACAGTGTTGATCCATTGCTAGAGTCGATGTGTGTTACGGTCTGGCGGTCGACCAACCCCTGTATAGCACGACGTCATCTACTTAAAGACGTCACTCTACTTATTTCAGCAAACGATAATTCACAAGCCCCACTAACTAATTACATCACAGGAAATAAGATGGGGAAAAACGCTTCCTGTCCACCATTACGGACGATGAAAAGGAATTAAAAACAATGCATCGACTTCATCCGGCAAGGAAATGGCCCATGCATCTGTATGGTATATGAACGGATCTCCATTCATCTCAGTCATTTCTGATTAGTTCAGCTTCACGATTATAATACACCTTCATGATGAAATCGCTTGAGTTGGGACGAAGCTCACTATTCTATAAATTGTTGTCGGAAATCCTAATAATGATCCGTCTTCACTTGTGCTTTCTTTTAGACGATATTTTCGATGTATTGGTGTGAATGTTTTTTTAGTAAACTTTTTTTTGTTGCAGCTAGTATTGTACCACAGAGTGCTTCAATAAAGATAATAACAATCATTATCATTATTATTTTCCCCTATTTTCAAATTTAGTTGCAAAACTAATTATAGCTATCTTGCAGAGATGAACCTAGGTATCTCTGTCCAGGCAGCAACTGGCTCTCTATATAATGCGGGTCGCTGCATGGGCAGAGGTAAATATAGGTGCGTTCGAGAAGCGCCATCTTTCCCAATAACTGCAGCTTTTTTACCCCCACGGGCAGTGAGTGCACGCTCAGTCGCTCGTTAATTTTTGCGGTATCACGACTTACATATTCATTCAATCCTACACAAGAAAATTCACTGGTGCCAGATAGTTCTTAGAGTTTATTTATAATCAGGAGAAGCTCAAGTAGGTAGTTGTTCATTAAAACATTTGCATATATCATTCGAGCTTCAAATGCATGTTGAAATTCATGTGCGTACACACCTGACAAGCAATATACATGATGACCTAGTCAAACCGGGTTTCCTTTCACATGATACTCTCATGGATGCAGTGAAGAATGTTGATTAAGTGACTTCTTCACTGCGGCTCGAGCGTTAATCTTTATGAGTAGTACACTCGCAGGACGCGGAGTGAAGGGTGTTGCACAAGTTAATAAAATATAACCAGCACCATAGCTACAATATCCCCTCGGATGATGTCGGCATAGCGGTTCAAAGATATCGAAAGGACCAATAGGAGGAGGGAGTATACTCGAATCAACTGAATGTTTGTAGATTACAACCCTCATTTCTCCTACCGGTCCCCACGACGCCTTGGCCAGCGATGTTGACGTCATCCGAGGCCACGTACAGGAGGCAAGTTCACACCCAGTAACAATGATGTCGAGGACAGGACAGAGGTTATAACCATTAGTATTGGTTCTTTATTACATTGATAGTAACAATGGAAAATATACTAGACACCGGATAGTCCATCTGACGAGTTGAGGGCAGGCAAGCTCGTTTGAGGAATAGAAGTCTGTTTAGAGCCGCCAGCTACAAGCTTTGTTAATGCCTTCATTGGCAAGTCAAGAGCTTTTATTTCAGTTCTGCCGAATGCTTTCGATTCCTTTCCTCGCGCAACATTCAATAGTACTACTGATTTGATGTAGTCGCGCAACATTCAATAGTACTACTGATTTGATGTACTCGCGCAACATTCAATAGTACTACTGATTTGATGTAGTCGCGCAACATTCAATAGTACTACTGATTTGATGTACTTGCGCAATATTCAGTAGAACTACTTATTTGATGTACTCGCGCTATATTCAATAGTACTACTTATTTGATGTACTCGCACAACTTCCACTTGCCGAACTCCAGGTCTATTAATTAGTTAAACGAAGTAGCTATACTCGACTGGCTTGAGCTTGTTTAATTGTTCGATTACATTTTCTAATCCAACAAGGTATACTCAATACAGTCGTCCAGCTGACTAATTAATTCCTCCATATAATGAATATATACAAAAAGTCGCGAATCATACCATGACTGCTATGAGCTACTGAGTAAGGGTTGGCCACAATAACCCATTCATACCATGACTGCTGGGAGCTACACAATAAGGGTTGGCCACAATAACCAATTCATACCATGACTGCTGGGAGCTGCACAATAAGGGTTGGCAACAAAAACCAGTTCATACCATGACTAGTGGAAGCTACAATATAAGGGTTGGGCACAATAACCAGTTTATACCATGACTGCTGGGAGGTATACAATAAGGGTTGGGAGTGCTCGCGATGATAAGCATAACCGCAAGCCTTGTGAACAGTTTGCCTATCCCATAAACTACAAAAAGAATTTTGAGCCTACAAAATTACTAAATTATTTAGCTTTATGCTTCGATTTACTACGTTGGAGCTGCATTATTTTAATTTCAAAAAAATATGTGTACATGATTAGCGATTTGAATGAATGTTGATTGTCATCATCTATTCATTTCTCCATCTAGTTCAATTCATGTTATGAAATTACCATAGCAAAATATTCGGATTAAAAACTTGTTGTTGTCAATTAAGACGCCAGGCCAAATTTGGAGCATTATTTGATACTACGAAATGGCATCCAATCCAAGAGATTGATTGGTACACACATTTAGAAACACAACAAATACCAAAGGTTATTCAACAAAATTGTTGATCATCAGGCGTACGCAAACATCGGTTTATGTCAGGGATTACAGGGTACACCTTCATGATCTCTGATTTCATCCTGCATGCGCAACCGGATCGATTAGCTTCCCCACGACCCCGGGGGGAGGAGGGGGGATTCCTGGGTACAAGTTTGACTCAAGACTACCTGCAATGAGTCTATTGAAAAGCAAACTGTGGTTTGTTGTTTTCGTCTTCGTAGAATGACTGAAAGTCAGAGTATTTGCTTTATGTCATCACAGCGACAGTGTGCAGCTTACGGGTCCGTTTACAAAATGTCACTCAACTTCCTTCCGCTCAGTTATTTTCAGGGAAAAAATTCTCGCGATCAGGTTAGCTACATCATCGAGATCCACTGACCATTCTTTTGATCACTCTAAAATCACGTTCAGCTAAAAGACTTATTGTTTTCAAACTATTCCTACTTTTGAAGAACACAGCTACAAATGTTGTTCCACACATAACGCTAGGCCCTCTACATAAGTATATAGCTACCTCAATGCAGGCTATAATAACAACTCAAGAATAGCAAGGTTGACTTCATTTGATTGCTTGTTACACTAAACCTTACAAATTGCGCCCAAGTTGTAGAGAATCACCGATGATATTCATTACTAATAATCGATTCTTGATTGAGAGGAACAACGAAAACAAATGCTAACATTGAGACCATTACAAATGGATTAATCGACGATATCCGAATAGGCAGTATGAGCCACGTGGTCCAGATAACAGAGAATAACATGCCGATAGTGTTCGTAATTTTAATTTGTTACCAGGGTTACCGTTCAACTCTCCTGCAATCTTGATTTTTATAACTTGAACAACAAATTGGTGACCAGATAATGGATGCAGTCTGGGTGAGCTTCTGGATGAGGGTCCTATCTGATTGTTGGATTGGTGCTTCTTTCATTTGAGGTGTCAGAAAATTGAACGCGAGGCGTAAGGTCGAGTTCATAGACGTAGGGTAAAAAATCTAGAAGACTGTCCAAAAGGAGAGAGATAGGCGAAACTCAGTCTACCAGCAAGGGCAACAGTGCTGACCGGTGTTAAATACATTACCCAGAATCCCACGCAACGTTGAGCGTCGCCTCTCTCGCGAACCACGTCTGCCAGCAGTTTGCAAACCCACGCGCGATGCCGCTCCCACCAACCAACCAACCCCCTTGCAAGTTCCGTCGACTAATTACTATCGTTAATTAGTGGGACCGGCAGGTTAGGCTAGTGTCGAAGAAGCAGCAGCAGCCAAGCCCCGCTACAACGCCGTCTGTGAATGGTTCCCGCGCTGCCGCTAGCCACGCCCCCTACCATTTGAAAGCGGCAGAGTCATGAGCCACACGCTGTGAGAAACTCCTGGCCAGGGCTAAAAAAGGTTCATGTGCGCGCATGGAAAAATGTTGGTGAACATAGAGCATAGCTAGACACCTAGCTAATCTGAGCTGATAAATGGACGGACGCTATAGGAAAAGAGAGATGAATGACGGAGATAAGTACATGATAAACAAACACTGGTCCAGTTGTACACAGTAAATACACGGTATAGGTGAATTATTCTGCAGTAGCAATCATGACATTCTTAAACAGTCAACTGAACGCCCCAATATAAGATTCTTCGCAAACTTCATCTAAGAAGCTAACATCGTGTAAAATAATACACATTTCGATTCGATGCAATAAAATAAAACATGTTGGAATGTAGACAAAATGATCTTTAGCAATCACCTCTATTCCACTCGCTTGGCCACTAAATGGTGCGGTTTCCCAGACTAATATATTTAGGCCTAGGGCATCTAAAATGAATGCCAAGGGAACTATCGCTTCTCCTTACACAGAAATTGACTGACATTCAATCAGGCTAGGTGCATCGGCAGCAAATTGGAAAGTCTGTCCTCGTTCGTCTACTGCATTCGAGACATAACTAATTCAAACACGATTAGTTAGGGGTATGCATGGAAACGTTCAATTTCAAGAAGGGCAACGGTTAATGATTCAAGCAACGACTTCTTAAAAAAACTATTTCAAAAATGTTTCTCATCAGTGTAGAGGTTGCTACAATCGCGATACAACAAGCTAAAGTTGAACGCGCGCACGCTTCAGTTCGATTCTGACCGTTACGGGAGCACGCTTGAGTAAAGGGTAGGCGGGGGTTAGGGGCGGCCTGCATTGGCGACCGTAGGGGCACGTAGGGGGAGGGGGTGCGACAGCAGCAGGGGTTGCATGCACTAAAGGATGATAATGTCGGAAGGAGGGGGGGGGGGATCGAGGAGAGCAAGGAGGGAGTGGGTGTGGAAGGGGAGACGTCTGGAGACAGAGGAGATAGATGCAACTCAGAAATTACCTCGATTAACGACCTATAAAAAAGTTTAATGGCGTCCTAACGAAATGCAGATTCGTACTGGATTCATTTATGTGTCTAGTTGACCGGGATACTTTAATGACCGTTACGGGTATTTATTCGAGCATTTCGCCTTGGAATTGGTAGGTGACTGGCAGAAATAGACTACTTGTGAGCAAAAAATGAAAAATTAAATAGAGCAATATATTGTTAGAACAACAGTCTAGGGAAACATCATACAAAATCTAAAAGATTCAAATTACAGATATATTCTGTAATTTTATTAAGTTATTTCTGTGTTTTTTCAAAAGTGTATGACGACGACACTACATACAGGTGTATTCGAGATAACGTCACTGTACGTACCTGTATCAGCTGCAGCAGGGGATAAAGTATTGCTTTGCAGTCTAGATACTGCAAAACTAAATTTGGTAATGCGTGCGTGCACCATACCAGTGGGGAAATAAGAAGCTGCATCTCTCTGCAAAGATGATGCATCTCGAACTCCGCATAATTCTAAGCTGAGTGCGGCTGCTATGTGGTGAGACTCGCCCGTTGGCAATAGTGCCACGTTTCTATTGTCATCACGACCAAAGCACTTACGGCGACTGGGCACACTATCGTATTGGCACTGGTTTAACTAGTGATCTCTTCCAGACCTTAGACATGTAAACAAATAGTCAGTTAACTCATTCAGAAAAGAAAATATACGGATGTGTTATAATCACCCTTTTAGCAATACCAGCTACGCGGTGACCCGCACAGAACCAATCCCACTCAAGCAGGAATTCATGATCGCTGGTTGTTGTGATAGTTTTTGTACTAAGTTTAGAATTGAATCTCCCGAAAGGTGTTGCAATGAAACATGTTACGAACAACAATTGCCGGTTGGAGTACTGAAACGATAGACATCAAATTTGAGTAATCTTTTAGTCTTTCAAACGGAACGTAATATCATATATGAGTGAGTGTTTGGCATCATACTGACCTAGCATTGTTTGAAGCGTCTCCATCATTGAAATTTTGAAACAGTTATGGTTTAAATGCATGTAACAGACACATCAAGACCGATCATAATTATTGAAACCGTTTTCAAATTGTAGGCAATGTATGGTTATCATAAACATACTAACAAAACTCCACTCATTGGAGGCTATTTTATAAAGTTTTTTTTTTCAACAATGTAAGCGCTCTATAAAATCTGTCTCGTATGACATTAAACTTTACAATAATTGAATAGATTGAAAAAAAAACGCCGTTGCCAGTTTTAATGCATCAAACGACATACGTTCAATTTCAGCTTCGAATTGGGAATCATGAGTGCAGATCAGAACCCTTCAGATGAGGCTTGAAACTACACGTCGAATTTTTTCTTTGTTGATTTCTTTGCTAACAAACCTTCTTTAGATATTCAATTGTCGTTGAATTGCATTCGTGGACAACGACTTCCACCTCCCAAAAACACTAGTCGAGCGAGTTGAGATCAGTGCCAAGAGCGGGTCATGGCTGCTAGTTCGGTGGGCAGCATGTTAATTCCAATAAAAATACGGGACACTCGTTGGAGACGTGAGCAGGAGCACCATCCTGTTGATAGTAGAACTCTTCCGACCCGACCTAACAGCGGGTCACTACTTTTTCTCATAGAGATTGAGGTACTAATCAGAATTAACTGCTACGCCGATTTCAAACTTCATTATTGGTAGCACATGGCCTTCCACGATTGCTGCCCATACCATATTCTCTTCACGGCCATGTTTCATCGAGTACATAAATGGTCGTCACTGCATCAGAATCTTGAATTTTGACGGTTGGAATGTGGCTTTTAGTGGAATCATTTCTTGTCTGTGAATATTATGTATAGGGTCGATGTTGCCATAAAACCAATGACAGAATTCCAAACATATTTCTCTTGCGCAGGTCGGTTAGCTCTTGCTCGTACTTGAATTTTTTTATCTGCAGATCAATTTTCATCACCTTGAAGATCGCACTAAGTGACATTTTCAAGTTTCTTGCCACACTATACGAACTGAATTACCCGGATTCTTATTCCTCGCTTCTTCTTGAACAAGAACATCCGCAGTTGGTAGCTTGCACAGACGTCATTTTCCTTTCACTTCATTAACGGGTCTATGTTATTGGAAGTGGTTG
Source organism: Gammarus roeselii (assembly GCA_016164225.1). NCBI lineage: Eukaryota > Metazoa > Arthropoda > Malacostraca > Amphipoda > Gammaridae > Gammarus > Gammarus roeselii. The sequence goes on from SDVV010031301.1 coordinate 7,627, forward strand.
AACATCATGTTGAAATCACTCAGTTGGTACTCTTTTTTTGCTCTTTCAATGATTCTGTACTTGGTGTACATTCTTCGAATGATGGTTACTGACGAGTGCATTGCAGTAAACTTCTTTAATATCCATTTGCAACACCTGCATTGGTATTAGGTTATATTTTGTAATTCTTGTAATTAAACTAAAATTGCTTATTCATTAAAATATTCCAGTACATAAACATAAATCCAGTCATGTGGACTGGATATCGCTGTATGAAAACGACTGCAATCTTATCCTTTACCTAGGCGTTTTAAGCCCGTCTAGCGTTTGTTAATAACGATACGAACACGCTGTAGTCAAGGATGTGTGCTTCATAACCCTCAGTGACACACTCGACCTCCCCAGCTTGTGCCCAGTTTTTTGTGGCCTACGATGTTTATGGGCTGGACTACGACCCGTTAACCGGCCAGAATGTCTCCCTCGGGGTCAGGTAGATTCGATCCTACAACCTTCAGCTTCTAATGGAAGCCTATTGTGAGGAGAGGCCGACATGGTGCCCACTCGGCCACTGAGCTGGTACATCTCGGCCACCGAGGTGGTACACATAGAGACACTAGGCCGAATCCCCCCCAAAGTGGGTGTGATCGACGGCAAGGCGCACCACACACTCCTCTCATATACTCAAACAACTTAGGCTTTTATCACTAGAGGGTCCAGCTGGAAGACAGGGTCATGAGTGTGATCCGACAGAGTGAATGATTTACCCCTGCTTCGTCATAGTGACTGCCCTCACGAACAACCATTTTCTCAACGAGATGCCAAGGATGGGAAAGCATTCACACCTCCCTATGCATGCTCATGTCTCTCCATCCAAACGCCTGCTCCACACCATCCATACACCCAAACTGCTGTCTATCTCTAGGCCTACGTCTACTCACCTCAGCCTTCATCGCCCTTTTCACCAATCTCCTACCTCCATTCTCACCATGTACCCGAACCATCTCAGAACACGCTAATACACTGTGTTCTACAACTACTTCCTCATCACCGTTCTTATTCAAACAACGCGTTATTGATCCCGTCTCTCAGCGTCACTTCAACCATGCTCATCAAACATTGAATGATTTCCACCTCAAAATTGTTCAACCTTCTCTCTTCTGATATCACCTCTCCCCCCAAGTCTCAGCTCTGGCGAGCACAGTTGGGACAACCACCCCCTCATACAAACAACCCTCCATTCGCTTCCATCCACACGTCCTACATATCATTACACTCTTCCTTCACCCGCGACTTCTCAGTTTCCACCAGTTCAGTCTTATCTACATGGGATCCCACGTACTAATAACATTGAACTTCCTCGGATAATTCTCTATTCAGAAGGACACTACTTCTGCTTGCATCAACATTCCTCGAATATCTGATTACTTTACTTTTCCAAACGTCAACTCGCAACTTCCTCTTCTCACTCGACCAAACTCCGACACTATCTTACACAACTTCTCCGAATTCGCTCCCAGTGCTCCCCAAACAGTAATTGACTCAACTGCTAACTTTTCTTATTTGCACCCGTCAGTTATATAACCCCGACCCGACCCATAACACTCGCGTTCAGCTCCACCACTTCTTCATCCATGTAGAGATTGGATAGCCAGGGAGAAACTGCAGCTTCGTCTCAGTCCAACATCCAACTCGCTACCCACTCTGACATATGCTCTGCTGTCGATATAAAAACTCTTGAGCGCTTTCGACAAATTCCCGCCCACTCTATATGACCGCAACACCCTCCGCAGCGCTTCCCTGTCGACCATGTCGTAGGTCCATGTCGTAGGCCCAGAACACCTTCCCTTCGCAAGGTACTTCTCACAACTTATCTCCCTGCAGAAAAATGTGATCGGCACACCCTCTACCACTCCTGATGCCACACTAACTATTCCTCGCCAATTGCACCATCCAAACAGTCTCTAATCCTTTGATCAGCGCTCGCCCAATAATATTGGCGCTATTAACATCCTATCTGTCCGATGATCATAGCAAAAGTTTTGCGGAACCGTCGTCATATGGTGCCTCAAACTATATTCCATCACACGTGCATATTTTTTCTATCCTGAAACATGTCCCACTCGATATAACCTCCTTGGATATAACCTAATCAGCGTAAATTAGGACAGGCGCAGAAATGATATTTTATAACGTTATCGGTGTTTGTAGTGCAAATATTATCTAAGCAATTCATTCGCGCATGTATCATTGTAGAATAAAAATAGAACCCTAAATAACATTAGAACCTCGTGATGTGCTGGTTTTGGTTCCAGCTGTAATGACGGCGGCTGGTCGTGATGCGGTCAAACATTAATCGGCATCATATTAGGCGGGGGTTAGATAATTATATTCGTAATGTGAATTTTGATTTGATTTGAGCCTCAACGTGAGTCATAATAGGCTCCCCCGTAGGGCTCGATGATCATTGATTCCAGTAGGCTCGCACGCCTAAGTGTGCGAGGGGAAAACGAAACAACGTTTTCAACGTTAGAAAAAAATGAAAGTTTTAGCAATGTCAGACGCACGCTGGTGCGCAAAAGTAAAAACGCTTTCTCGAAACGGACCTCCGCTTCCAATTCTTTAGAACTTAAAGTGTGATATGTACGCACCCTAGTGCGTACAGGTAGCATCGTAGAGATTAGTTCAAGGTCAGTGGCTACACGGGCAAATTCAGCTCCGAGAGCAACGCAACACAATATTTACAGCTACGCGGTTTAGTTGTATAAATACAATTTATTCATTTAGGTAATATAAAGACTCAGATTAAACAAAACGAATCCTCGCCTCCAACCCCTCCGAACCTCATGAGTTAGTTATATGTCCAAACGTCAGTGCGCACAGATAGTATCGCCGAAATTGGTACAAGGTTCACGGCTACTCGGACAAAGTCAGCTCCGACAGCAACGCAACACAATATTTACAGCTACGCGGCCTATTAGATTGTTAGTACAACTTCTTTATTCAGGCAAGATAAAGACTCAGACAGAACGATTCCCCGCCTCCAACCACTCAGAACTCCAAGAATATCATGCACGTGCGACAGTGCGCACAGCCAATATCGTCGAAACTGGTACAAGCTCTATGGCTTCACGGATTAGATAGACTCTAACCGCAACGCGTCACAAGTTTTTATAGCTACGCAGTCCAGGTCAACCCCAGAAACTGCATATGGTCCGTGCACGCGCGAGCGAGAACAGACTGAAGAAAAAATACCCATTCACAAAATCACAAACAAGAACTCCCGCACAAATACTCCAGCGTTTTAATATTGTGGATAGTGAAAAATAAAGTAGGAGCACGTTCGTCATGGACAGAAAAACTGCTCAGATTATTGATTTCACACTGATTGTTTAAGGGGATAGAGCGTGGGGGGGGGGGGGCATTGGTCCCTTGGGTCGCAAAAGAGCCCAATGAATCCCGGAGGATGACCCATGCCCCCGGGTCTTCCCGAGCTCCTCGAGTCCCCCGAGACCCCTCGCCTCAGCTCATCTCGGTCTGTCTCGAATCATTTCGGCTCGTCGCGACCAACTCGACTCGCCTCAACATGTTTCGACTGATCTCGACGCACCTCGACCAGCCTCGACGCGACCCTCGCCCTGTGCGCAAGCAATCTGCGGACTGTAATGGTTAATTGTTCTACTCACGCATCTCACAAACATTTTTCTGTGTATGGGTTTTACAGCGCTGGGAGGGGGAAGCAGAGGTTCCAGGATTCAGAGGGGCTTCTATAGGATCCCACAGTTTCTCAAAAGGGTCCTAAAGGGTCTCAAGGGTGTCCCAAGGAGCCCCTGAAAAAGATCCAAGTGGATCCCCCCAAATCCACCTGGTCTCCCAAGTCCCCCGGGTTCCCGAAACCCTGGGTCCCACGAAAACCTCCCCTCTCTGGGTCACCTTGTCTCAACCAACCTCGATACATATAATA
>SDVV010031302.1:0-11566 GCA_016164225.1 Gammarus roeselii
AAACAAGGAGCTATCACAAAAACACCACCTGACAAGGTTATGATGAATCTGTCACCTGTCACCAACAAACAAGGAGCTATCACAAAAACACCACCTTGACAAGGTTATGATGAATCTGTCACCTGTCACCAACAAACAAGGAGCTATCACAAGAACACCACCTTACAAGGTTAGGATGAATCTGCCACCTGTCACCAACAAACAAGGAGCTATCACAAGAACACCACCTTACAAGGTTAGGATGAATCTGTCACCTGTCACCAACAAACAAGGAGCTATCACAAAAACACCACCTGACAAGGTTAGGATGTATCTGTCACCTGTCACCAACAAACAAGGAGCTATCACAAAAACACCACCTGACAAAGTTATGATGAATCTGTCACCTGTCACCAACAAACAAGGAGCTATCACAAGATCACCGCCTGACAAGGCTAGGATGAATCTGCCACCTGTCACCAACAAACAAGGAGCTATCACATGAACACCACCTGACAAGGCTATGATGAATCTGCCACCTGTCACCAACAAACAAGGAGCGATCACAAGAACACCACCTGCCAAGGTTAGGATGAAGAATGGTCCTTCCAATCTGCCGAATTGGATATCAAACCACATCATGGTTTTGATAACATCCGGGCATCACGCCGCGTATGCTCTCCAGAATAGAATGCCCCAATGGATTCTACAATCCATCACATAAGAATACAGTGTGCAGCTTACACGTGGCTGAAACCATGCATATGACATGATGGATTAAATCACTGCTGAGCACAGTCTAGTCAATCCTGAATGTGGCTAGGCAGCAAACCGCAACCTCGCAAACACTACTCCAGTGATGGCAGTATTGCTGATGAGAAATCAGACAAAAGGGTCATGCAGACAGGCATGCAATCTCCAACCACCCCCAATGATACCGATACATTTGGATTCCAACCAAATTAGTAACCATTACGGGATTACTTTCAAACGTCAATTTAACATCAAGTGTCGTACCGAGAATTTCCAATCAGGGTACTTGAACAACAGAAGTTCGAGAACGTGCGAATATTTGAGTGTTATTACTGATTTGAACGCAGATTCACATTGAAATAACGCAGAGAACCTGAACTATTCTAAATAGTCAGTACTGCAAACTTTCTCGGATCGCTCTCAAATATTATTGATCAGTTATCTTAGAGGTGATAAAGCATCGTCGTTTTATACCAACGTGTTTTATTTTCCCTATTGATCTATTGATCATCACGCCTGTGCGTGAACTGCAGTTGGCTTTATGATGAGTTGATCTCTAGGAAAGCAAATATCGTGACTGTAAAAGGTCACAAAGAAATTTCGTTTCAATCCGAAATTGAATGGATTGGTTGTGTTTTGTGAATTCACAGTAAACATTTTTCACGTGAGTAAGCCAACAAATATATAAAATAGCTGCTTAGGCGCAAATTAGAAGCAATTTATTCCTCAGTGCTCGTTCTCGAACTTCTCGTGCTCGAGTACCTCAATTGTAAAGTCTCTGTGTGACACTTGACGTTAACCATACGTTGAGGAATGAATAGAGGTAATTTACAGAAACGACCTTCCAATGTAGTATATGTCGTGCTTCAGTAATTTATTCAACGTTTAGTGTATCTGTGTCAAAGTAATAGTGTCTCTTTCCACGCGCAAGTTCAATGCAAACTTTTTCTCAATCAACTATTTTTTTTCTCTCCTAATATCGCAGATAATTTTCAGCTCAAATTAAATTAAATGCTTATTCGTCAAATTAAATCCTTATCCGTCGATATGTTCACATCCGAATTATTTTTATAAATCCGCAGAGCATTGGTCCATCAACACGACCAATGGTTTGTTTTTAGCCGATTTGACGCGCCCTGTGGGTTATGGGGCTCAAATTCTTGGCGCCGTGGCCGAGTGGTTAGCGTATCCGACTGCAGTGTCAGCCTCTGGTGCTGCATGTCGCGAGTTTGAGCCTCGGCAGAGACACGGCGGTCTTGTGGCGGGGAGATTGGGCTCCTCCCCCCTCTGTGTCTGCCTAACCTAGCCACCCCCCTAACTAGGGGGAAACGGCTGTATGTCTATACATACATTATGTAATATTTAGAGGGATTAATGTTACAGTATCAATTCTCTAAGTAGCGGCTATAAACTTGATACAGCCTTGTATAGTTGCTACAGTTTGCTTCAATTTAATAGGGTGGCCGATGTTGCCTCTTTGCTTACGGCCAAAAATCGATTGATGAACTCAAGTTGGAAGCTTTTTGAAAGCATGTGAGTCTTCGTATATTTTATTGCCTCTGGTTATAGTCTTGACCGCAACAGGCGCTCATATGAGCATTGGTTTATTTATTTCTTCTCTTGTGATCGCAGCTGCAGCTAGCGCTCTCTCTCGAGCATATGGCTATCTTTATTTTTTTGTCGCCTGTACAGCGTTCTTGGAGACGCTACTGCAGCTTGCGCTCTCTCTCGAGCATATATGGTTTAACTTCCTTCCCTTTTTTGATCACTTACACAGCGTACATGGAGCCTGCAACTGCCGGTAGGGCTCTCTCTCGAGCATAGGTTTATCTTTACTCGTTCTGTTATCGTCTGTTCAGCGTTCTTAGATCAGCTACTGCAGGTAGCGCTCTCTATCGAGCATAGCTTTAACTTCCACCCCTTTTTGATCACCCGCTCAGCGCACATGGAGCCTGCAGCTGCAGTTGGCGCCATCTATCGAGCACCAGACCTCAGCGATGCTGTCTATCCTCCAGCGCTATTCCTGGCCAAAGTTCGCCATCGTAACCTCACACATTGCGGGCCACAACGACTTCGTCAAGGTGGCGTGCGAGCAAATTCTCGAGCTGTCAAAACAAGGCAGCGAGCAGGACTAAGTAGGGATTGAACGATCGACGAATAAAGCACGATGGGAAAGTCAACATCTTCTAATAATTAATCTTGATATAATATTTTTGATCTCGTAAGGTCAAATGGGAATGTGTTACAATTAAATAGTTGGAAATTAATTAAATATTGCAATATTCTCTCCAGGCCATCACTGTTCCAGTAAGCAGTGTACCCCGCGAAGCATATAGCTTTGAAATTCTGGTGTTTGATTCGTCTTATAGTCGTATTGGCATTTCACGAGTCAATACGCACTCGCAATAGAAGTTGGCATCCCTGGAAGCTCTCAATTAGAAATCAATGTTGAATTTTTCGGTTATTTCCGTTTTCGTGATCTGCAGTCCTTTTTAACCTGTAAGTCAACATCCCTAACCCACTCGTTTTGCAATGGCAGTGATGGGATTTATAAAATGCTCCGTGTAATCTTAGACGACATCAAATCGGACCTGCCGGTGCTTGAGAACTCAGAGGTGCTTTATTATCTTGTTCCTCTATGCGACCATGGACGAGGCCGCAGCGCAAATAAAGGTGGCAATGCACTCGTCCTTACAAGTAAACGCTCGGACTCCGGAGCAGCCAAGTCCGCTTCTAGCGATGTATTTGCCTTGAATATCGGCACAGTTTACAGGTGTGTCTTCTGCACACTGGTAAGCCATGTAGTTAGGACACTCTTCAGCAACGCTACGATGTCAGGGGATTGACCTGGATGTAGGTAGACTGTGTAGGAGCTAAGCAAGCCGAATGCTACGATGTCAGGGGATTGACCTGGATGTAGGTAGACTGTGTAGGAGCTAAGCAAGCCGACATTACAGTGTTTATGAACACGTTCTCTGCAGAGCAGTAGAGTACGTCAACGACATTGATCATCCAATAGTAGTCCTACGGATTCAGATATGGTTTCAGTAAAGTGTCTATATCTTCCGAGAGCGAACGATACACTCTATTAACCCTTACCCGCAGGCCAGCTGTAATTGAGGAGGATACGACTCGTCCCCAATACCAGATGGGACAGAATACTGCTCGCGCAGGAAGATCACGGTCACAATAGAAATATTGTCTAACTCATTTATGCCTTTCCACGTTGAGAACCCATTGTATGTATATGGGTTCAGCCTATGATACTGTACGTTCTCGACTAGGTTGGCCGGTAGGTGGCAACAACCTTTACCTCTCCAATATGATGTTTTTGGTTGTAGATCTCATTGTGGCAAAGAGACCTAAAAGCATTCAAGACACTCTTCCATGTCATGTACTTCACTTTAACTTTGTCTCCACGTATACACTTAGGGTGCGTTATGTGATTATAATAGAATGCATGTTATGTTAAAACATTTTCTTTTAATAGCTATTAGTCTACCATTGAGTTCTTTAATTGAGTATATCAGTTGTTGATATAATTATTTACATTGATGTTATCATTATGGATGTAGGTGAGCTGGTATCCAACAAGAACGCCGACGGTGAATTATGACCTTGTGTTTACAAGCATCATTCAAAATACTTCATCTCTGAGCTGTGCGTTACATCAGGGAATGCTTAGATTGATGCGTCATCACACAACTACGTTACGTGGCAATGGAGGACCATTCAATTGCGGCGAATTCTTTTCCACTTTAGCGAGGACAGCCAGCGATGGTTCCTAGATTTATAACATAAATATTCTTATAAGATATAAAACAATGTATATGTCGTCGGGCGTGAACAATCAATATTAGCGCATTATGGAACCGTTTTCTACTAAACGAAGCCGTTTCCTACTAAATCATTATCAAACAGATTTTGTATATTCTAACTCAGAAACTTAGTCTTGTTTCAGGGATGTTGCAAACATAACTCGAAATTATAGGTACTTGTGTATCCGATGTTACCCAAATGACCGGCGTTTCTTCTTGTTTGCAATATTAGGTAGTTATGTATCCGGTGTTACCCAAATGACCAGCGTTTCTTCTTGTTTGCAATATTAGGTAGTTATGTATCCGGTGTTACCTAAATGACCGGCGTTTCTTCTTGTTTGCAATATTAGGTAGTTATGTATCCGGTGTTACCCAAATGACCGGCGTTTCTTCTTGTTTGCAATATTAGGTAGTTATGTATCCGGTGTTACCCAAATGACCGGCGTTTCTTCTTGTTTGCAATATTAGGTAGTTATGTATCCGATGTTACCCAAATGACCAGTGTTTTTATCTTGTTTGCAATATTTGAATCATGCAATTTAGTCTGCAGTCACGGCAAAGTTTCGCTATTAACTTCTTTCGATTTGTTTTGCAAGGAAGTGGACGTGGGCGTTCACTTTTTAAGCTTGTGCTTAGCAACAATAAATTTCGCAATTTACTTTGTTCCAATCTTGGGTGTGGGCAGAGGAATCTTGTTTCGAAATGATTCATCAGTTTAACCGAAGTACATATACTACTAAGCATTTGCGGCATACAACAGTCCTACCATCAAATGTTAGTGAGCACTGCAAAAAACACCATGAATAAGCAAACTTGAAATGTAGTTTAATATACATTAAGGAAGTTATTCATTTCAATACCTCGTCTTTTCCTATGGCAATTAGGGTAAATACCTAAATATTCTTGGTAAAAAATATGTTGCTAATTGACAACAGATTTTTTTTTTAACAGCTTCGCGGACACGCCAGAAGTTGTTAATTACAAATTGCATTTCTTCAAACACGGGAAAACCCTCGCAATTTACAATGTTTTTCACCTATTTAACCCTCGCAATTTACAATAGTTTTTACCTATATAACCCTCGCAATTTAAAATGGTTTTTACCTATATAACCCTCACAATTTACAATGGTTTTTACCTATATAACCCTCGCAATTAAAATGGTTGTTACCAATTTAACCCTCGCAATTTAAAATGGTTTTTACCTATATAACCCTCGCAATTTACAGTGGTTTTCACCTATATCACCTTCGCAATTTAAAATGGTTTCACCTATATAACCCTCGCAATTTACAATGTTTTTAAATATATAACCCTCGCAATTTACAATGTTTTTTACCTATATAACCCTCGCAATTTAAAATGTTTTTTATCTATATAACCTTCGCAATTTACAATGTTTTTTACCTGTATAGGTGCAACGGAACTGTTTTACCAACGTGGCGCATTGTATAAATGCAGCGATATATTAGGAGGTCCGGCTGCAGTGGGCATTATAATTAATGGCAAGGTTGGCCAACTGATGAGCGACTGAACATAAAAAATCTTCTGTGCCATATTTATGCTCCAAGGTTATTATAGTTGGTCCACGTTCTCTCGCAGTGGTCCATTTAACTTCACAGGAAGTTGACCCGGTAGTTGTGTGTCACACCTGCATCGAAGTAACGGGAAGTTGACCCCGTAGTTGTGTGTCACACCTGCATCGAAGTAACGGGAAGTTGACCCCGTAGTTGTGTGTCACACCTGCATCGAAGTAACGGGAAGTTGACCCCGTAGTTGTGTGTCACACCTGCATCGAACTAACGGGAAGTTGACCCGGTAGTTATGTGTCACACCTGCATCGAAGTAACGGGAAGTTGACCCGGTAGTTGTGTGTCACACCTGCATCGAAGTAACGGGAAGTTGACCCGTAGTTGTGTGTCACACCTGCATCGAAGTAACGGGAAGTTGACCCCGTAGTTGTGTGTGTCACACCTGCATCGAAGTAACGGGAAGTTGACCCCGTAGTTGTGTGTCACACCTGCATCGAAGTAACGGGAAGTTGACCCGGTAGTTGTGTGTCACACCTGCATCGAAGTAACGGGAAGTTGACCCGGTAGTTGTGTGTCACGCCTGCATCGAAGTAACGGGAAGTTGACCCTGTAGTTGTGTGTCACACCTGCATCGAAGTAACGGGAAGTTGACCCGGTAGTTGTGTGTCACACCTGCATCGAAGTAACGGGAAGTTGACCCGGTAGTTGTGTGTCACGCCTGCATCGAAGTAACGGGAAGTTGACCCTGTAGTTGTGTGTCACACCTGCATCGAAGTAACGGGAAGTTGACCCGGTAGTTGTGTGTCACACCTGCATCGAAGTAACGGGAAGTTGACCCGGTAGTTGTGTGTCACACCTGCATCGAAGTAACGGGAAGTTATCATACGATTTACGTTCATTTGAAAACACATCTGAACTTTCATAAAAATGCTCTTCCTTGCTGTATAATTGGTTGCAATTATATAACGAACTCAATACCATCTTTTGCAATCAACCTCGTAAACGCGTTTCACTAATCAGAACAAATAAAGTTTGTTGAAGCATTTCCTCAACAGCCGATGGACAACAAATCCCATAAACAAACGACGAGTTTGCAAGCGCCGAAATAGGCAATGTTTGAAGTAAAATATCGGTGCGTAAACCTCCCCAAACATTCTCACTATTTTATTCCCTGCAGTCGATATCTAAGGCGAGGAGTGGACAGTCGACTACTGCAGCCCCTGCTTGTTAAAAGGTTGCCAAGACAACCACCGTCGTTCGATGAAGATTTCAGACGCTTGTGCTTGAAATGTTCAACTGTGGAAATATTACCCCATTTTGCAGACAACAAAGCCTTCTGTCGGTCAGGTGGAACAAATCAATCTGTGAAGTTATTTCCTCGGCTGAAATTGTGGGTCGTCTTCTGGTTCATGTGTTTTTCGTTTGGTTTTCATAACGAATTCGGTTATGAAAACCCCACAAAAATCTCAACGTTTAATGTGTTACATCCACAACAAAACTATTTTCATCTATTGAACACGGTGGTGTGTGCGTAAACACTTAAGGGAAAATGATCGATTTGAATTAATTCAAACAGGTAATTTCATGTATGGTTGGAAACTACCCATGTATGTAAATAACATCTTTTAGAGTTTAGGAATATCATGCTAGATTAAGAACAAGTTGGCGATAATTTTATCCAATATCCAAACAATCTCACTTCCGAAGCCCCTTGCATTTAATTGACCGCTGCAACAGCCCCCCATACACTATTGACTATACAGCCCTATTTCAGCCGCGAAATGAGCGTGTTTGAGGAACCGGGATCAATCGGTCTAGTCCGCCCTTTCCGGACATATTGCCTCCTCAGGCCTGTAATAAACACGCCGGTCTTCAATATTCAGGGGAAACGCGTCAGTGTTTGCTCAGATAATGGGTTCAAATTTGGGTCGATTTTTCAGGAGCGGGATAAGTTGGAGGATATCTGGGCTGAAGATGGGCTGATGCTTGATTGTTTTGTCGGCATAATTTTTGGAAAGGGAACAATAGGTGAACTTGAATTGGAAATAAATCACGTGAGTATTTCGGCCAAAATAAATATAAACGTGACTTTCGTTGAACTCATCCACTCGTATTTTCCTCAGAAAGTTTTACGTTCCTTCATAAGAAACAATAAAGTGTCATTTATTTTGCACACAGTGTTCTGTTTATCTGATATGAATAGATTTTTGCAAAGCGCGTAATAATTTATTCGACTTGCATGAAAGTTTGTTTTCATTCAACAACTTGAAATGACTCAAACTAATTTTTCTTTATTGTGCGACGCACTCAAGCTTTCAATAAATATCTATTCTTTATTATAGAATCATCCCTTGCGTTCAGTTGCCGGTAAGCCTCAATACAATCAGGCATATTAAAATATAAATATTTACCAAATTGTAGAGCAGCATCATAGGAAGTTACTGCCTATCAAGGTTGAACCAAATTCGAAGCCATAAATCCTTTATATACAAGAAGCACAGTTGATGTCAACAAAACTGATTAAACCAAAATACCAGTAGATCGTAGAAAAACATATAAACACCAATTTTGAATGCACTTCTTTAATTAAATCAGTGCATATACGGATTGAGGGTACTTTCCTCGTTGAACTGACCAAGACACAGAATGAAAGTTTCCTCAGCGCAAAATACATGTACTGACAACATTATTTAAAAGAGTCTCACATCATCATTATACACATAGCAGGGAAAGAGGCATCATCATTATGCACATCATCATTATGCACATCATCATTATGCACATCATCATTATGCACATAGCAGGGAAAGAGGCATTACGAATCGGCATTAATTTTTATTTTATCTAATTGAGCATGACAAAAGAAAATAAATGGTCATGAAAGACGAAATCTCACGAATAAAATTATATTGATGCTAATATAATTGAACGAGCTCACACTCGTTCAGGAAGATTACATCAAATATTGAGCTTCTCTCGGAGATTTGATGTCGTTACTCGAGGATTTGATGCAAAATTGCATTGTTGAATTAATATTTAAGAACTCTCACAGGAAATCTCTAGCAACAATTTCCTGCTAATTCATCATTTGCATGGTCGTCATCTGGGTCAAGAGGAACGATGCTACCTATGCAGATCCAACATCAGACAATCAGAGTACGGTGTTTGGGTAGTCATAACCCGTTTAACTCCTTACAATAATACCGTCACTGCATCAATCTTCCCGTTTTCTACACACACGAAAACTCAGTTAAGGATAATCGTACAAAAAATTGCATCACCTAATCTCAAAATATGCACCCTGACTGCGTTAAATTTCATTACTTTACTTCCTTTTTTTACAGGCAAAAGTTATCTGTGGATTGTGACCCAAAGCGTCATTCAAAGTCAGACTGACGATCCACCCTACGTATTTCCTGTCGGCGTGTAAGGTGAGTTTTTCCCCTGAACATTTCCCGTTTGAATTTGTTTTCCTGCTGTCTCACAATTATTGTTGGGCATGTTACTGTATCCAGATGCGCTTTTCAGCCCCTCTGTTCGATTAGCCACCGCTGAACTTGAACTGAATCATTAAATCAAGTATCTGGAGGGGTTTTCCGGCCCAACGTGACTCATTATCTTAAGTACCGCACACGGCTTGACGAAAAGTCTTAATAACGAACGAAGATATTGGTGACGGCTTTAATGGTCATTCGATGTATATAATTTAATAGTAATTTTTTTCATGTTCTTCAGTGACCTCCCTTTTCCTTTCACCAGTGACCTCCCTTTTCCTTTTACCAGTGACCTCCCTTTTCCTTTCACCAGTGACCTTCTTTTTCTGAACTTATACAACAACAAGTAGATATTATGTAACAATATACACTTGTATTAGCAGAAAATCACTATTATAGAGTCGATTATAGTTTGTAGCACAACCACAAATATCACGAAAGAAATATCTTGTTCGACAAGTAAAAACTGACATTTTGATACCGTTTTCCCATTCACCCTGAGACAAGGAGTGCATTCCAGCACGGCCGAGTCCGACATGACCGCAGGGATCAGCACAGCAAGAAGCACTACTGCTTACGTTGGGAACGTCATGGCGAGAGGCGGCTTACCAGACCTCAACCCCGTCCTATCGTGTAACACTGATGACGCCAGTGGCTGGCTGGCCACTGGCGTCTATAAATAAATGAAACATCAATTGAGATGAATCTCATATGTCTCGCAATAACGCTTTTTACTCTAAATCCCATATTGAGGTCATATCAACGCCTGCCTGCTACACATTGTAATACACTCTCCTGTCCGTTCCCTTCAATGTTTTGTAAATGTTTTAAATAAATAATTTGTAATACATAATGGGTTAACTAAGGTTGTTATACTCAGTGGAGTTTGTGAATTCTGATTGTCTGAGGATTATAAAATTGGTGACGAATGTGTCCAGAAGTCATTCAGGCACAAGATTGTTAGTCCGTGGTATATTATAAAGTATAGGGTGGACAAGTCTGGAACAATATTCCCTTACGCCTAGTAATAGTCAAATGGCGGTTCATGAGTAACTGATGTTATTGATTTTTGGAACCAATCATGAAAAGATAATAAATATCATGGCTTCAAAACTAATGTACGAATAAAATTCAACCAAGAAGAAACGCATGTTTCACTAAACACATGTTTCAATTAACACACGTTTCACTAAACACATGTTTCACTAAACACATGTTTCCCTAAACACCTGTTTCACTGAACACATGTTTCATTAAACACACGTTTCACTAAACCCATGTTGCATTAAACACATGTTGCACTAAACACACGTTTCACTGAACACATGTTTCACCAATCACATGTTTAACTAAACACATGTTTCACCTAACACATGTTTCACCAAACACATGTTCCACTAAATACATGTTTCACTAAACACATTTTTCACTAAATTAACGACGATGACGAGAAAAATAGAGGTTTAAATTTTCTCATTCATGAACGGCGTATAATCAGGTAATATTCATGACCCTGACGTGCGTGAAACACAGAGTATCATCGGTCATGCTGTATTTGTGTTTTATTGTACGATTGCATCTTATTTGATCATGCGCGTAATGAAAACAAACGCGCGCATGCATGGCAGCTCGCAACAAATATGTCCGAAACACCTGAATTATTGCTCTGCTAGCTGTGATCCGATGTACTATCAATCAATACACATTATTACTCTGCTAGCTGTGATCCGATGTACTATCAATCAATACACATTATTGCTCTGCTAGCTGTGATCCGATGTACTATCAATCAATACACATTATTGCTCTGCTAGCTGTGATCCGATGTACTATCAATCAATACACATTATTGCTCTGCTAGCTGTGATCCGATGTACTATCAATCAATACACATTATTGCTCTGCTAGCTGTGATCCGATGTACTATCAATCAATACACATTATTGCTCTGCTAGCTGTGATCCGATGTACTATCAATCAATACACATTA
>SDVV010031303.1:0-11566 GCA_016164225.1 Gammarus roeselii
TAGTTGTTTAGTTGTTTTAGTTGTTATAGTTGTTCTAGTTGTTTTAGTTTTTTTAGTTGTTCTAGTTGTCTTAGTTGTTATAGCTGTTTTAGTTGTTTAGTTGTTTTAGTTGTTTTAGTTGTTTAGTTATTTTAGTTGTTTTAGTTGTTTTAGTTGTTTTAGTTGTTATACTTGTTTTACTTTTTATAGTTGTTATAGGTGTTCTAGTTGTTGTAGTTGTTTTAGTTGTTGTAGGTATTGTAGTAGTTTTAGGTATTTAGTTTTTCTAGGTGTTGTAGGTATTTAGTTGATTTAGATGTTTAGTTGTTTAGTTGTTTTAGATGTTTCAAGTTTTATAGTTGTTATAGATGTTTTAGTTGTTTAAGGGGTTATAGTTGTTATATGTGTTCTAAGTGTTTTAGGTGTTTAGGTGTTTAAGGTGTTTTAGGTGCTTCAGTTTTTCTAGGTGTTCTAGGTGTTTTAGGTTATTTAGGTGTTTTTGTTGTTTAGGTGTTGTAGTTGTTGTAGGTGTTTTAGTTGTATTAGTTGATTTAGCTGTTTTTATTTGTTTTAGTCGTTCTAGTTGTTGTGGTTGTTTTAGTTGTTATAGTTGTTATAGTTGTATCAGTTGTTCTAGTTGTTTTAGTTGTTTTAGTTGTTGTAGTTGTTTTAGTTGTTTTAGTTGTCTTAGTTGTTTTAGTTGTTTTAGTTGTACTAGTTGTTCAGTTGTTTTAGTTGTACAAGTTGTTTTAGTTGATATAGTTGTTTTAGTAGTTTAGTTTTTTTAGTTGTTATAGTTGTTTTAGTTGTTCTAGTTGATTTAATTGTTTTAGTTGTTATAGTTGTTATACTTGTTTTACTTGTTTTTTTTAGTTGTTATAGGTGTTTTAGTTGTTGTAGTTGTTTTAGTTGTTTTAGGATTTGTAGTTGTTCCAGGTGTTACAGTTGTTCTAGGTGTTGTAGGTGTTATAGGTGTTTTAGTTGTTTAAGGTGTTTTTATTTGTTTAGTTGTTTAGTTGTTTCAGTGGTTTTAGTTGTTTAGGTGTTTTAGATGTTTTAGTTGTTATAGTTGTTGTAGTTGTTTTGGTTGTTCTAGGTGTTCTAGTTGTTTTAGTTGTTTTAGTTGTGGCAGGTGTTCTGGTTCTTTAAGTTGTTTTAATGTTTTAATTGTTTTAGTTGTTGTTGTTGGTGTAGTCATTTTAGTTATTCAAGTTGTATTAGTAGTTCTAGTTGTTTTAGGTGTTATAGTTGTTCTAGGTGTTATAGTTGTTGTAGTTGTTATAGTTGTTCAAGGTGTTTCAGGTGTTGTAGGTGTTTTATGTGTTTAGTTGGTTTTGGTGTTTTTATTGTTTTAGATGTTATAGGTGTTGTAGGTGTTTAAGGTGTTTAACTTGTTTTAGGTGTTCTAGTTGTTATGAGTGTTTTAGTTGTTTTAGGTGTTATAGTTGTTTTAGTTGTTTTAGTTGTTTCTCTTGTTATAGGTGTTATAGTTGTTGTAGGTGTTTAAGGTGTTAAAGGTGTTTTAGTTGTTATAGGTGTTTTAGTTGTTTCAGGTGTTGCATTTGTTTTTAGGTGTTGAAGTTGTTATAGGTGTTTTAGTTGTTCTAGGTGTTTTAGTTGTTGTAGGTTTTTTAGTTGTTATATGTGTTCTAGTTGTTCTAGGTGTTCTAGTTGTTATTGGTGTTTTATTTGTTTTAGGTGTTATAGTCGTTTAGTTGTTTTAGTTTTTTAGTTGTTCTAGTTGTTTCAGTTGTTTTAGTTGTTTTAGTTGTTTTAGTTGATATACTTGTTTTAATTGT
The DNA here is from genome assembly GCA_016164225.1 of Gammarus roeselii. Classification (NCBI taxonomy): domain Eukaryota; kingdom Metazoa; phylum Arthropoda; class Malacostraca; order Amphipoda; family Gammaridae; genus Gammarus; species Gammarus roeselii. The sequence continues at coordinate 1,779 of SDVV010031303.1, forward strand.
TTTACTTTTTTTAATTGTTATAGGTGTTTTAGTTGTTTTAGTTGTTTTAGTTGTTTTAAGTTGTTTCGGTGTTTTGATGTTTATGTGTTTTAGTTGTTCTAGGTGTTGTAGTTGTTTCAGGTGTTCTAGTTGTTTTAGGTGTTATAGTTGTTATAGTTGTTTAGTTGTTTTGTTGTTATAGTTGTCTTAGTTGATTTAGTTGTTCTAGGTGTTGTAGTTGTTCTAGTTGTTCTAGGTGTTATAGTTGTTTTAGTTGTTATAGTTGTTCAAGTTGTTTTAGTTATTTAGTTGTTATAGTTGTTACAGTTGTTATAGTTGTTTCAGTTGTTCTTGTTGTTCTATTTGTTAAAGTTGTTTTAGTTGTTTCAGTTGTTATAGTTGTTTTAGTTGCTATAGTTGCTTTAGTTGTTATAAATGTTCAAGATGTTTTAGTTGTTTTAGGTGTTTTAGTTCTTCTAGGTGTTGTAGTTGTTCCAGGTGTTCTAGTTGTTTTAGGTGTTATAGTTGTTATAGTTGTTTTAGTTGTTAGTTGTTATAGTTGTTTAGTTGTTTTAGTTGTTTTAGGTGTTGTAGTTGTTTTAGTTGTTCCAGGTGTTTTAGTTGTTGTAGTTGTTTTAGTTGTTTTAGTTGTTTTAGTTGTTTAGTTATAGTTGTTTCAGTTGTTTTAGTTGTTGTAGTTCTTTTAGGTGTTTTAGTTGTTATAGTTGTTTTAGTTGTTATAAAAGTTGTATATGTTATCGTTGTTGTAAGTGTTTTAGTTGTACAAGGTGTAATAGTTGTTTTAGGTGTCGTAGGTGTTATAGGTGTTATAGGTGTTTGTTGTTGGTTTAGGGGTTTTGGTTGTTCCAGTTGTTTTAGGTGTTTATAGGTGTTATATTTGTTTTAGTTTATCTAGTTTCTTTAGTTGTTTAGTTGTTATAGTTGTTTAGTTGTTTTAGTTGTTTTATTTGTTATATTTGTTTTAGTTGATCTAGTTGTTTTAGTTGTTTTAGTTATTATAGTTGTTTTAGTTGTCTTAGTCGTTGTAGTTGTTTTAGGTAATATAGTTGTTTCAGGTGATTTAGTTGTTATCTTTGTTTTAGTTGTTATAGGTGTTTGAATTGTTGCAGGTGTTTTAGTTGTTTTAGGTGTTATAGTTGTTTTAGGTGTTATAGTTGTTCTAGGTGTTCTATTTGTTTATGTGTTTTAGTTGTTTTAGGAGTTCTAGTTGTTTCAGGTGATATAGTTGTTTAGGTTTTTTATTTGTTTGAAGTGTTTTAGTTGTTTAGTTGTTTTAGTTGTTTAGTTGTTTTAGTTGTTATAGTTGTTCTAGTTGTTTTAGTTTTTTTAGTTGTTCTAGTTGTCTTAGTTGTTATAGCTGTTTTAGTTGTTTAGTTGTTTTATTTGTTTTAGTTGTTTAGTTATTTTAGTTGTTTTAGATGTTTTAGTTGTTGCAGTTGTTATACTTGTTTTACTTATTATAGTTGTTATAGGTGTTCTAGTTGTTGTAGTTGTTTTAGTTGTTGTAAGTATTGTAGTAGTTTTAGGTATTTAGTTTTTCTAGGTGTTGTAGGTATTTAGTTGATTTAGATGTTTAGTTGTTTAGTTGTTTTAGATGTTTCAAGTTTTATAGTTGTTATAGATGTTTTAGTTGTTTAAGGGGTTATAGTTGTTATATGTGTTCTAAGTGTTTTAGGTGTTTTAGGTGTTTAAGGTGTTTTAGGTGCTTCAGTTGTTCTAGGTGTTCTAGGTGTTTTAGGTTATTTAGGTGTTTTTGTTGTTTAGGTGTTGTAGTTGTTGTAGGTGTTTTAGTTGTATTAGTTGTTGTAGTTGTTTTTATTTGTTTTAGTTGTTCTAGTTGTTGTGGTTGTTTTAGTTGTTATCGTTGTTATAGTTGTATCAGTTGTTCTAGTTGTTATAGTTGTTTTAGTTGTTTTAGTTGTTTTAGTTGTACTAGTTGTTCAGTTGTTTTAGTTGTACAAGTTGTTTTAGTTGATATAGTTGTTTTAGTAGTTTAGTTGTTTTAGTTGTTATAGTTGTTTTAGTTGTTCTAGTTGTTCTAATTCTTTTAGTTGTTAAAGTTGTTATACTTGTTTTACTTGTTTTTTTTTTAGTTGTTATAGGTGTTTTAGTTGTTGTAGTTATTTTAGTTGTTTTAGGATTTGTAGTTGTTCTCGGTGTTACAGTTGTTCTAGGTGTTGTAGGTGTTATAGGTGTTTTAGTTGTTTAAGGTGTTATAGTTGTTTAGTTGTTTAGTTGTTTCAGTTGTTTTAGTTGTTTAGGTGTTTTAGATGTTTTAGTTTTTATAGTTGTTGTAGTTGTTTTGGTTGTTTTAGGTGTTCTAGTTGTTTTAGTTGTTTTAGTTATTGCAGGTGTTCAGGTTCTTTCAGTTGTTTTAATGTTTTAATTGTTTTAGTTGTTGTTGTTGTTTTAGTCATTTTAGTTATTCTAGTTGTATTAGTAGTTCTAATTGTTTTAGGTGTTATAGTTGTTCTAGGTGTTATAGTTGTTGTAGTTGTTATAGTTGTTTAAGGTGTTTCAGGTGTTGTAGGTGTTTTATGTGTTTAGTTGGTTTTGGTGTTTTTATTGTTTTAGGTGTTATAGGTGTTGTAGGTGTTTAAGTTGTTTAACTTGTTTTAGGTGTTCTAGTTGTTATGAGTGCTTTAGTTGTTTTAGGTGTTATAGTTGTTTTAGTTGTTTTAGTTGTTTCTCTTGTTATAGGTGTTATAGTTGTTGTAGGTGTTTAAGGTGTTAAAGGTGTTTTAGTTGTTCTAGGTGTTTTAGTTGTTTCAGGTGTTGCATTTGTTTTTAGGTGTTGAAGTTGTTATAAGTGTTTTAGTTGTTCTAGGTGTTTTAGTTGTTGTAGGTTTTTTAGTGGTTATATGTGTTCTAGTTGTTCTAGGTGTTCTAGTTGTTATATGTGTTTTATTTCTTTAGGTGTTATAGTCGTTTAGTTGTTTTAGTTTTTTAGTTGTTCTAGTTGTTTCAGTTGTTTTAGTTGTTTTAGTTGTTTCAGTTGTTATAGTTGTTTTAGTTGTCTTAGTTGTTTTAGTTGTTTTAGTTGATGTAGTTGTTTTAGTTGTTTTATTCGTTGTAGTTGTTTTAGTTGTTCTAGGTGTTTTAGTTGATATACTTGTTTTAATTGTTTTACTTTTTTTAATTGTTATAGGTGTTTTAGTTGTTGTAGTTGTTTTAGTTGTTTTAAGTTGTTTTCGGTGTTATGATGTTTATGTGTTTTAGTTGTTTTAGGTGTTGTAGTTGTTTTAGTTGTTCCAGGTGTTTTAGTTGTTTTAGTTGTTTTAGTTGTTTTAGTTGTTTTAGTTGTTTTAGTTGTTTTAGTTGTTTAGTTGTTTTAGTTGTTTCAGTTGTTTTAGTTGTTTTAGTTGTTGTAGGTGTTTTAGTTGTTGTAGTAGTTTTAGTTGTTTATAGTTGTATATAGGTCTTTTAGTTGTTTTAGTTGTTTCAGTTGTTTTAGTTGTTTTAGTTGTTTTAGTTGTTTTAGTTGTTATAGTTGTTATAGTTGTTTTAGTTGTTCCAGTTGTTATAGTTGTTTTGGTTGTTTTAGGTGTTCTAGTTGTCATAGTTTTTTTAGTTGTTGGAGGTGTTTTAGTTGTTTTAGTTGTTTTAGTCGTTTAATTGTTTAGTTGTTATAGTTGTTTTAGTTGTTTCAGTTGTTTTAGTTGTTATAGTTGTTGTTGTTGTTTCATGTGTTCAAGTTGTTTTAGTTGTTCTAGTTGTTTCAATAGCTTTAGTTGTTTTAATTATTCTAGTTATTTTAGTTGTTTTAGTTTTTTAGTTGTTGTAGTTCTTTAGGTGTTTTAGTTGTTATAGTTGTTTTAGTTGTTATAAAAGTTGTATATGTTGTCGTTGTTGTAAGTGTTTTAGTTGTACAAGGTGTAATAGTTGTTTTAGGTGTCGTAGGTGTTATAGGTGTTATAGGTGTTTGTTGTTGGTTAAGGGGTTTTAACTGTTCTAGTTGTTTTAGGTGTTTATAGGTGTTATATTTGTTTTAGTTTATCTAGTTTTTTTAGTTGTTTAGTTGTTATAGTTGTTTAGTTGTTTTAGTTGTTTTAGTTGTTATATTTGTTTTAGTTGATCTAGTTGTTTTAGTTGTTTTAGTTATTATAGTTGTTTTAGTTGTTATAGTTGTTCTAGTTGTTTTAGTTGTTTAGTTGTTTTAGTTGTTTTGATTGTTATAGTTGTTTTAGTTGTTTTAGTTGTTTAAGTTGTTTGTATGTGTTTTAGTTGTTTTAGTTGTTTTAGTTGTTTTAGTTGTTTTTGGTGTTCTAGTTGTTTTTGTTGTTATAGTTGTTTTAGTTGTTTTAGTTGTTTTGGTTGTTTTAGTTGTTATAGATATTTAGTTGTTTTAGTTGTAATAGTTGTTATAGTTGTTTAGGTTGTTTAGGTGTTCTAGTTGTTTTAGTTGTTATAGTTGTTGTAGGTGTTTCGGTTGTTTTAATTGTTTTATGTGTTTTAATTGTTTTAGGTGTTTTAGTTGTTCAAGGTGTTTAAGTTGTTATAGGTGTTAAAGTTGTATTAGGTTTTTCAGTTGTTCCAGCAGTTATAGTTATTTTAGTTGTTTTAGTTGATTTAGTTGTTATAGTTGTTTAGTTGTTGCAGTTGTTGCAGTTGTTATAGTTGCTTTAGTTGTTCGATTTGTTTTATTTGTTTTAGTTGTTTTAGTTGTTATAGTTGTTGTAGGTGTTTTAGTTGTTTTTGTTGTTATAGTTGTTTAGTTGTTTCAATTGTTTTAGTTTGTTTTAGTTATTCTAGTTGTTTTAGTTGTTTTAGTTGTTGTAGTTGTTTTAGGTGTTCTAGTTGTTTCAGGTGTGTTGGGTGTTCTAGGTGTTATAGATGTTTTAGGTGTAGTAGGTGTTTTAGTTGTTTCTAGGTGTTATAATGTTATAGTTGTTTTAGTTGGTTTAGTTGTTTAAGTTGTTGTATTTATTTTAGTTGTTTTAGTTGTTATAGTTGTTTTAGTTTTTTTAGTTGTTTAGGCGTTTTAGGTGTTTTAGTTGTAGTAGGTGTTTTAGTTGTTTTAGGTGTTCTAGTTGTTATAGGTGTTATAATTGTTAAGGTGTTTTAGTTGTTTTAGTTGTTATAGTTGTTTTAGTTGTTGTAGTTGTTCTAGTTGTTATACTTCTTTCACTTGTTTTACTTTTTTAGTTGTTCTAGGTGTTTTAGTTGTTGTAGTTGTTGTAGTTGTTTTAGTTGTTGTAGGTGTTTTAGTTGTTTTAGGTGTTTAAGTTTTTCTAGGTGTTGTAGTTGTTTCAGGTGTTTTACTTGTTCTAGTTGTTTCAGTTGTTTTACTTGTTTCAGGTGTTATATTCGTTTTAGTTGTTTTAGCTGTTTTAGTTGTTTAGTTCTTTTCGTTGTTGTATGTGTTATAGTTGTTTTACGTGTTATAGTTGTTATAGGTGTTATAGTTGTTTCAGGTGTTATAGTTGTTTTAGTTGTTGTAGTTGTTTTAGGTGTTTTAGTTGTTATAGTTGTTTTAGTTGTTATAAAAGTTGTATATGTTATCGTTGTTGTAAGTGTTTTAGTTGTTCAGGTGAAATAGTTGTTTTAGGTGTTGTAGGTGTAATAGGTGTTACAGGTGTTTGATGTTGGGTTAGGTGTTTTAGTTGTTCTAGTTGTTCTAGGTGTTTATAGGTGTTATATTTGTTTTAGTTTATCAAGTTTTTTTAGTTGTTTAGTTGTTCAGTTGTTTTAGTTGTTTTAGTTGTTATATATGTTTTAGTTGATCTAGTTGTTTTAGTTGTTTTAGTTATTATAGTTGTTTTAGTTGTTATAGTTGTCCTAGTTGTTTTAGTTGTTTAGTTGTTTTAGTTGTTTTAGTTGTTCTAGTTGTTATAGTTGTTTTAGTTCTTTTAGTTGTTTAAGTTGTTTGTATGTATTTTAGTTGTTTTAGTTGTTTTAGTTGTTTGAGGTGTTATAGTTGTTCTAGTTGTTTTAGTTGTTTTAGCTGTTCTAGTTGTTTTAGTTGTTTTAGTTGTTTTAGTTGTTTTAGTTGTTTTAGTTGTTTTAGTTGTTTTAGTTGTTCTAGTTGTTCTAGTTGTTTTAGTTGTTTTAGTTGTTTAGTTGTTTTAGTTGTTATAGATATTTAGTTGTTTTAGTTGTAATAGTTGTTATAGTTGTTTAGGTTGTTTAGGTGTTCTAGTTGTTTTAGTTGTTATAGTTGTTGTAGGTGTTTTAGTTGTTTTAGTTGTTTTAGGTGTTTTAGTTGTTTTAGGTGTTTTAGTTAATTTAGTTGTTTAAGTTGTTATAGGTGTTCAAGTTGTATTAGGTTTTCCAGTTGTTCCAGGTGTTATAGTTATTTTAGTTGTTTAAGTTGTATAGTTGTTTTAGTTGTTTTAGTTGTTGCAGTTGTTTTAGTTGTTATAGATGCTTTAGTTGTTCTAGTTGTTTTATTTGTTTAGTTGTTTTAGGTGTTCTGGTTGTTTGGTTGTTTTAGGTGTTCAAGTTGTTTAGTTGTTTTAGTTTTTGTAGGTGTTTGAGTTGTTTTTGTTGTTATAGTTGTTTAGTTGTTTCAACTGTTTTAGTTTGTTTTAGTTATTCTAGTTGTTTTAGTTGTTTTAGTTGTTGTAGTTGTTTTAGGTGTTCTAGTTGTTTTAGGTGTGTTGGGTGTTCAAGGTTTTATAGGTGTTTTAGGTGTAGTAGGTGTTTTAGTTGTTTCTAGGTGTTATAATGTTATAGTTGTTTTAGTTGGTTTAGTTGTTTAAGTTGTTATATTCATTTTAGTTGTTTTAGTGGTTATAGTTGTTTTAGTTTTTTAGTTGTTTAGGCGTCTAGGTGTTTTAGTTGTTGTAGGTGGTTTAGTTGCTTTAGGTGTTCTAGTTGTTATAGGTGTTATAGTTGTTTAGGTGTTTTAGTTGTTTTAGTTGTTTTAGTTGTTATAGTTGTTTTAGTTGTTGTAGTTGTTCTAGTTGTTATACTTGTTTTACTTGTTTTACTTTTTTAGTTGTTATAGGTGTTTTCGTTGTTGTAGTTGTTGTAGTTGTTTTAGTTGTTGTAGGTGTTTTAGTTGTTCTAGGTGTTTAAGTTTTTCTAGGTGTTGTAGTTGTTTCAGGTGTTATACTTGTTCTAGTTGTTTCAGTTGTTTTACTTGTTACAGGTGTTATAGTTGTTTTAGTTGTTTTAGTTGTTTAGTTCTTTTCGTTGTTGTTTGTGTTATAGTTGTTTACGTGTTATAGTTGTTATAAGTGTTTTAGTTGTTATAGGTGTTATAGTTGTTTTAGTTGTTATAGTTATTTTAGTTGTTATAGTTGTTTTAGTTGTTTTAGTTGTTATAATAGTTATAGTTGCTTAGTTGTTATAGTTATTTTAGTTGTGGTAGGTTTTTTACTTGTTTTAGTTTCTATAGTTATTTAGGTGTTTTAGGTGTTTTAGTTGTTTAAGGTGTTTTAGTTGTTGTAAGTGTTTCAGTTGTTCTAGGTGTTTAGGTGTTATAGGTGTTGCAGATGTTCTAGGTATTTTAGTTGTTGGGCGTTTTAGTTCTTATAGGTGTTCAAGTTGTTTTAGTTGTTTTAGTCGTTTAGGTGTTTTATTTGTTTTTTGGTGTTTTAGTTGTTTTAGTTGTTTTAGTTGTTTTAGTTATTATAGTTTTTATAGTTGTTATTGTTGTTTCAGTTGTTTCAGTTGTTCTAGTTGTTTTAGTTGTTATAGTTGTTTAGTTGTTTCAGTTGTTATAGTTGTTTTAGTTGCTATACTTGTTTTAGTTGTTATAGTTGTTCAATGTGTTTTAGTTGTTTTAGGTGTTATAGTTGTTCTAGGTGTTGTAGTGGTTCCAGGTGTTATAGTTGTTTTAGGTCTTATAGTTATTATAGTTGTTTTAGTTGTTCAGTTGTTATAGTTGTTTTAGTTGTTATAGTTTTTTTAGGTGTTGTAGTGATTTTAGTTGTTATAGGTGTTTTAGTTGTTTTTGTTGTTGTAGTTGTTTTATTTGTTTTAGTTGTTTTAGTTGTTTTAGTTGTTTTAGTTGTTTTAGTTGTTTAGTTGTTTAGTTGTTTCAGTGGTTTTAGTTGTTTTAGTTGTTGTAGGTGTTTTAGTTGTTTATAGTTGTTTTAGTTGTTTATAGTTGTTTACATGTGTTTTAGTTGTTTAGGTGTTTAAGTTGTTTTAGTTGTTTTAGTTGTTTTAGTTGTTATAGTTGTTATAGTTGTTTTAGTTGTTTCAGTTGTTATAGTTGTTTTGGTTGTTTTAGGTGTTCTAGTTGTCATAGTTGTTTTAGTTGTTGTAGATGTTATAGTTGTTTTGGTTGTTTTAGTTGTTTAATTGTTTCTGTTTGTTCTAGTTGTTTCAGTTGTTATAGTTGTTTTAGTTGTTTCAGTTGTTTTAGTTTTTATAGTTGTTGTAGTTGTTTCATGTGTTCAAGTTGTTTTAGTTGTTTTAGTTGTTTCAATTGCTTTAGTTGTTTTAATTATTCTAGTTATTTTAGTTGTTTTAGTTGTTTTAGTTGTTATAGTTGTTGTAGTTGTTTTAGGTGTTTTAGTTGTTATAGTTGTTTTAGTTGTTATAAAAGTTGTATATGTTATCGTTGTTGTAAGTGTTTTAGTTGTTGAAGGTGTAATAGTTGTTTTAGGTGTTGTAGGTGTCATAGGTGTTATAGGTGTTTGTTGTTGATCTAGGTGTTTTAGTTTTTCTAGTTGTTTTAGGTGTTTATAGGTGTTATATTTGTTTAGTTTATCTAGTTTTTTTTAGTTGTTTAGTTGTTATAGTTGTTTAGTTGTTTAGTTGTTTTAGTTGTTATATTTGTTTTAGTTGATCTAGTTGTTTTAGTTGTTTTAGTTATTATAGTTGTTTTAGTTAATATAGTTGTTCTAGTTGTTTTAGTTGTTATAGTTTTTTTAGTTGTTATAGTTTTTTTAGTTGTTTTAGTTGTTCTAGTTGTTATAGCTATTTACTTGTTTTAGTTGTAATAGTTGTCATAGTTGTTATAGTTGTTTAGGTTGTTTAGGTGTTTTAGTTGTTTTAGTAGTTATAGTTGTTGTAGGTGCTTAGTTGTTTTAGTTGTTATAGTTATTTACTTGTTTTAATTGTAATAGTTGTTATAGTTGTTATAGTTGTTTTGGTTGTTCAAGGTGTTCTAGTTGTTTAGTTGTTTTAGTTGTTGTAGGTGTTTTAGTTGTTTTTTTGTTGTTCAAGTTGTTTTAGTTGTTTCTATTGTTGTAGTTGTTTAAGTTGTTATAGTTATTTGGTTGTTTTACTTGTTCTAGTTGTTGTAGTTGTTTAGTTGTTTTAGTTGTTTTAGTTGTTTTAGTTGTTTTAGTTGTTATAGTTATGTACTTGTTTTAGTTGTAATAGTTGTCATAGTTGTTATAGTTGTTTAGGTTGTTTAGGTGTTTAGTTGTTTTAGTTGTTATAGTTGTTGTAGGTGCTTAGTTGTTTTAGTTGTTATAGTTATTTACTTGTTTTAATTGTAATAGTTGTTATAGTTGTTATAGTTGTTTTGGTTGTTCAAGGTGTTCTAGTTGTTTAGTTGTTTTAGTTGTTGTAGGTGTTTTAGTTGTTTTTTTGTTGTTCAAGTTGTTTTAGTTGTTTCTATTGTTGTAGTTGTTTAAGTTGTTATAGTTATTTGGTTGTTTTACTTGTTCTAGTTGTTGTAGTTGTTTAGTTGTTTTAGTTGTTTTAGTTGTTTTAGTTGTTTTAGTTGTTATAGTTATGTACTTGTTTTAGTTGTAATAGTTGTCATAGTTGTTATAGTTGTTTAGGTTGTTTAGGTGTTTAGTTGTTTTAGTTGTTATAGTTGTTGTAGGTGCTTAGTTGTTTTAGTTGTTATAGTTATTTACTTGTTTTAATTGTAATAGTTG
>SDVV010031304.1:0-11566 GCA_016164225.1 Gammarus roeselii
TGGGTTACCTCTTCAAAAACCTGTTTCCCAACTCCAGCGAAGTAGTTGTTAAACTTTTCTGAAGCTGCTTGAGTATTCGGATAAGTAGGTGAGGTAATATTTTTTTTGTAGGGAACAATTCTTCTTGCACTGTTCTAGTTCCTTATGATGGTATTTAAGTTTTGCCCTCTTGACTTCTCGTTTGAGCCTTCGATTTTGAATTCGAAATAATTTTAAACAAGTGATGCTTCGTTTTGCTCTGCGTTTGAGATATTTTTAAGTGCAATTCCGTTTTCCAGTTTTTCTGTAATCCATTTAACTGGCATGCTTTTCATTGTTTTAGTTTCCGTTGCACCACCGCATTCAGACATGTGAGAAGATAGTCTGTGAGTAATTGGGCTTGCTCTGTGACGTTATTTGTGCTATGTATCGGTTTTGCCATCTCAACGTTTGCCACTAGTTGTGCTCTGAAATTATCCGCGGTGTTTTTTTTTTGTACGACAGGTTATTTTGTATACTTGTTTCTTCTCTTTTTTGATGTTAATGGTACAATTTATTTCATGTTGGTCCGAGAAAGAATTCGGCTCCACGTCTGTGGTAGCAATTTAAGACGGATTGTTACTTATGAGCAGATCCAATACAGTTTGGGATTCGGGAGTAATTCTTGTTGCACTTTTTATGAGCTGATGTAACCCGAGTCTGTCTAAAATCGGCTTCATATTGTTGGATTTCATTTTCAATTGATCATCATTGAAATCTCCCAAAATGTACAGCGTCTTTCCTAAGCGGACCGCTTCTCGAAATCTTTCTTCGATGTATTGAAAAGACTGTACACTTGCTTCGGGTGGTCTGTAAAGAGAACCAACAACGATCGATCTGTTTTTTCGCACCTGGATGTTCACTTAAAGGTCATCGACTTCATTACTTTCGTTAAGCATTACTTGAGAAGAGGTATATTCTTCTCGCACGTAAATCACGGTTCCACCTCCTTTCTTTTCTCTATCTTTTCTATAAACATTGAAGCCGTCAATCTCGATGAAGGTAGGGTTCATGTCAGATTCCAGCCAGGTTTCAGTCAGACATAGGATGTCAATTGAGTCCTCCTTCATCATCATTTTGATGTGATCTATCTTGGTTCTTAAGCTTCTAACGTTTATATGTTTTATCACGATATTATATAGGTTCTGATGGGTATTTACAGACGTAATTGCTGAGGGGTGGTCGCTGCTCCCAGATTGAACAGTTTGTGTCTCACTTTGGGATGATTGCAGAGACATCTTTTCATCGAATATGGATATATCATTGTCGTATTGCAAAGGAGAATACCTATAGGAACACTGCACATTTGTTTCCACATGCTTGTTTCGTTTCGCTGCAATATTTTGTTGTTCGAAATGTGGCTTCAGCGGATGGGTTGGTGCAAGTCTACTATAGTGGTCCTCTTTCTTGGCTACAAATATTGAGTATTGAGCAGCTTCATCACTCTTAAGGTTGGTCGGATTAATTACAGTTTTTGTTACAATGTTCGTGTTTGTTTCATCTAAGATTGTGATTTGTATTTTGAGTGCGTTGCTGAGAATTGAGAAAACTGTTATTGTACTCTTTGTTTTCAAAATACTTTTCTATCTCGTAGAGGAACCTATCATCTTTTTTATACATAGTGAAGGCTTCGTAATCTTCTATGTAGTTAAAGGATTCCTGCATTGGTTTATTTTTCATCACCTCTAAGATGTTTTCATCATTAAGTCCTGTTTGTTTTACTAATGATCCTTTCACCGCGTGAATCATACAATGTCCGTCTGTTAGTGTTGATTGTCTTTCTAATCTTAAATAATTGAGAATGGTGTCAATGTTGGTGTTCCTGGGGAGTTGTTGCAAGTTTTCCGTCACCTGCACTGGCATTCGTTCATCCGGTTCATTGTTTTTTGTGTCAGCAACGCCACCCTCATTTAGATTTTTAATATGCTCTTCAGTAACACTCTTACTGATGTTATCTAAGAATCTGGTTGCTAATTTTCGAGTGGCATTGTTTGTATGTTTGTTTTATTTTTTCTTTCAATTTTTTTCTTTGTTATTGAGGGTGGGTCAGAGCAGGGGGAACTGACCAGAACCAAGGGAAATAAATGTGAATCGGCGATTGATGAGAGGCATGGCTGAGGATGGCTGAACCGTTCTAGAGGAAGGAATGGGTGGAGGGGGGTAATATATGGGAGGGATTAGCGGGAAAGGCAGAGTTGGACTTTGGGCTAAGGTTAGAGAATGGTAGCGACGGTGGGAGCTTGTGGAAAGAACGGATGGAGGGGGGTAATGTATAGGAAGGATTAGCGGGATAGGTAAAGTTGGATTTTGAGCTGAGGTGAGGGAATGGTAGCGAAAGTGGGAGCTTGAGGAAAGGACGGGTGGAGGGGGGTAATATATGGAAGGGATTGACGGAATAGGTAATGTCGGAGTTTGGGTTGAGGGTAGAGAATGGTAACGCGAGTGGAAGCTCGAGGAAAGAATGGGTGGAGGGATGTAATATATGGGAGGGATTAGCGGAATAGTTTGAGTTGAAGTTTTGGCTGAGGTAAGGGAATGGTAGCGAGAGGGGAGGATTGGGGCTGTGCTGCAAGCATAGTTGGACGAATTTGTGTGAGTAGCGAAGAGTTGGGGAGGAGGGTAGACGAAGAAATGAGGAAGCGCTGAGGGGACGCTATTGCTGCGACCGTGTTGAAAAGGCGGTGCATGGGAGCTAATTGTGTGGGGATGATAAGCAGTCACTAATTGGTGATTTTTAGTTGTATTTTAGTTTGGGGGTGATGACAGGGTGCTAGGATGTGAGTTGTCTGCGAGTAGATGTCCTTTATTGACGTGTGATGGGGTGATGGTACGAGATGATGACCATATGATGGAGGGAAGTAGAGGATGGGAGGAGACCAGAGTAATGATTGCTTGCTTCTGACATTGTTGTAGTATAGGGATGGCAATACCTCAACTCTCTGAGGAACGTAACGTGCTAGCGTGTTGAAGAATTTGATAATTCCACTATTGTTTAGACTAGCATTCTCCGAATGAAACAATCGTTCGTCGGGGGCTCCAGTGGATTCGTTTCTTAGTTTGCCTGTTGGGATAACTTTGAGCCTCAAGGCGTTGCAAAGACTCATGAAACGGCACCTCTGTTTCATTGTTTTCAGATTGAGGGGTTCTGCCATGTACGTCTTAGCATTTTGGTTTTTCGTTAAATGTGCGGTGGTTATTTTGACTACTACCTCTTTTTCGACGTAGTCCGTGAGCACAATGATGTAATTTTTGAATGGATTAGCGGCTTTGGATGATTTTAAACAAAGCACCATAGTCGTTAATATTCATCTTTTCAAAAGTGCATCCATCTGAAAGGTCAGACGTTAGCACATTTTTCATGAGGATATCGCTACTGAGTATTGTCTTAGGGGCCTTGGTATTTTCTGTTGACCCGGTGCTGGTGCCTGATGCTTCACAGCAAGCCGGTTTTCGTGTTACGGATTTTTCTGTTGATGTGGCGATTAAAGGCTCTGTATCGGAGGAAGAAATGAGAGTCATGGACTCAGTTTCGGAGGTACATGGGGTGGGAGATGAAGAGCTCAGCAGCGTTGGATGAGTATCTGTCACTGAATGAGCTACCCTATGGGAGAGGGTAGGCTTTCGGTATCGCGTTTTAGGGCACATGCGCTTGCCACCGGAGTGTATGGGCAATGCGGCAGCTCTATGTTTATGGGCTTACTGGTTCTGGTGCATTTTTGGCCTCTGCATGATATGCAGTCTCTGTTATTCTTAGTACATGCGCATTTCTCGCATGTTCCCCTATAACACATGCAGCAGGATTTGCTTCTGTTGGCAGTGTGGCTGTGGGGCGACATGTCTTTAATTCAAGGTTAAATCTCAGTGAAGGGGACTACTTAGAGGGTTTGTTGAAGGGGCTTAGAGAGCGTCTTATTAGCTTAGTATTTTGAGGCTCTGCGTTAAGAGAAGGACTCGTGACGTTATAGTGTGCAGAATCGTATGTGGGTATTACTTATCGTTCAAACACATATAAATCTTTGTTCAATCGTTCAAAACCATTTCAATCTTGGTCAAATCTATTTTACCGCATCATTCCTTCTTGCTTTTAGTTGTATGCCAGTATTACAAACTCGTTGTAATAATAAAAACGGTATATTCAGAAAAGAGGCAGAGACAAATAATTAGCTAGTAATTTCAATAAATGCTGACTAAGCCTACGCAGAGCTGTTTGAAATAAACTTAATCGGAAGACGCAGGTGCAAGATGTTATTCTATTGGTAGAAGGAAATTGCACTAAGTAATTAAGTTTTATGTTATGACATTTTGTTTAAATTATTCAAAACTTTGTTAATATTTAGAAATAATTCAGACAAGAGGGACCAATATTTTAGCTAAAAATTATAATAAATGTTGACTGGTCAAAAAGAGATTTGTCGTAGCGTAAACTTGAAAATTCGGAAAGAAATACTCATAATCATTTATCTCAACTGGAAATTTTTGAGTCGTCGTTCACTTAACCATATGTTACTCAGACCCTCCTATTTGCGAAGGTTGGTGAGACATAGGCAGAAACTATATAACAATCTCTTTTAGTCTATGAAGTACCCGATGGTTAATTTGCAGTCCATAAGGTCGACAGGCTTATACTGCGGTACAATTTACTTGAAGAACCGGAATGAGTCCTAAACTTAACAGGGAAGGAGGGGCAGTGGAAAAGAGGACAGGGGTAGAGATCAGCATCAGCTACTCATGACCGTGGGATGGAGAGGGGCGCGCACATGTGTACACATTAGTCGGAGCCGCACACAACTACAATGTTTCAAATATGGTATGCCCAAAACGGCAGCTGAAATGTAGATAATTTTCACAAAGAATCTCGAAGTAACAGGAAAAGAGATGGGCTACCTTGGTTTTGACGGTTTTCGGGAAATAATTGAAAAAATTACATTATTTCTTACGAATGAAAATGTAACACAAAATAATCTTGAGCGAAACACGAATGAATGCTAAAACGCTCAAAAAGTAATCTACTCAGACGTTTATAACAGATTCGCACAATCTAACCCTCCTAGATATTTTAACTAGAGTAGCTGTTCGATTTACAATTTGTGTCTTAGAGCCAGTTATGTGTGCTAGTTAATGCGACCTAGGAAGAAACGATATAAACTTGTTCAAGAAAATATTACAATAAATTATGTAAAGTAGTAAATAAACATGAACACAATTTTTAGTTAAACGAATGTGCCTTCAAGAATCGCTTGCCAGTCGCCGATTTTATTTGTGTAAAAGATACCCAACGAGTGATCTACAGTCCATAAGAAATCACAGGCTTATACTATGGTATATAATTTATTCGAGGAAATGCGATGAGTTCTAATTGCCAAAATTATGACGTATTCCGTTAATACAAATTAATCTACAGAGTTATGAACTAAAAACCATGTTTATGCGCAAGTAATGACTACCGGTCTATTAAACATGTCGCAGTTCCATGCACATTATATTCGCTGTCACGCTGCATTTTCGGGATACAGTTTAAAATAGATCGCGGTTCTGCATGAAATGTTTCAAATACTTATTTAGCACGGAGAAACTGTTAAACTGTGCTCCTGTTCTTTACCGTTTCACTACATAATAGGTGAATTGAAAATATTTATGCAGGCAGTCAACGAATAAAAATTTTAATTCATAAAAGACAGAGCGACGAATATGTTCAAAAAAAAGGAAAGATCAAAATTGGTTGTTCCTGATCAAATGAAGATATTCAAATGAAGATATTCAGTTCAGGTATTAACCTCATGTGACGCAACCTGATCGGAGGAGCAGTGGAAAAGGGGCGGGGACGGGGGTAGAGGGCAGTAGCCGTTCATGACCATGGGCTGATGATAAGCACGCACGTATGAACACGTCAGTCTAAAATGTACACAGCCCCGTTTTAGTTAGGGTGTGACGTTTTGCTTTGGCGTTCTTGCGTCAAGTTTTCGAGCGCGAGTTAGAGCTTTTTCAATATTATGTAGGATTTATTTTCTTATGTTGTACAGCTGCGATATGATCTAAAAAAGACTGCCGGAATCATTCCGCCTAAGAAAAACAGAGCATATATGAAAAAAAAGCTACACTGATCAAGGTCTGACAATGAAGTTTCCTTAAAGATGATTATCAGCTGACAAACATTCTAAGGGTGAAATTCTTCATCTTCTGCGAGGTATTTCACCAGGAATGTAACGCGGGTTTGAAAATGTTATGAGATTATTCAGACTAGAGATGTTGAGAGACATGGAAATTAATTCATGTGGTGCAGCGGTACACAAAGACGTGAAGTTAAAGGTCTAAAAGTTGCATTTAGGCAAACATCTTGCACTCGCGTACATCTTATGCTCATTATCTCGCGCGCTGTATATGAAGATTGATTGATTTTCCTACCTGATGTAATAAAAAATTGGATAACTTATTACATTGAGATTTCATGTAACAAGAAAAGTAACCTACAAAGACATGAATTTGAGCTATAAGTAAAATTGAAGCAAATTGAAAAATTACCTTGGCATATTTTTATACAAAAAATACTAAAGTAAATTTTCTGAGCGCAGGATAAAAGATAATGAACGCATTAAAGTAATCTAAGAAACACGATATACGAGATAATTGTAGAACAAATGCAAACTGAGAAAAGAATCTTCTAGAACATCACATGAGAAAATTAAACCTTGAAATAGTCTTAGGAGCAATGAGCTCATGGGCTCAGAGTGGCTTATGAGCTCAAAAAAATAGTCCAACAAACACATTGAATAATTGAACAAATGAATATTATCTTGTGGCGGAAATATACTTGGCACAGGCAATAAACCACCTAGAAGTGCAACTGACTAAGTGAAGTGTAACTTTTTGGACGGCAAGAGAGAGAGAGAGTAGAATATCAGCCCTGGAGAAATTGAAATGTGTTGACCCTCAAGCTGGCCCAAAACAGCAGCTGGAATGAAACGTGGGTAACACTGTTTGACTAGAGGGATCCTGAGTTAGGTTGAAGCATTTGAAGTTGAAGAACAATTGGTTGCAGCGAGGGATTTTCAAGACGGTCCAAAGTAGATCCACAATATATGCAGCGAAGGATCATCGAAGAATGGGTGCAAGCAGCAAGTCCACTAATAGCGGAGGGGAGGGCGTAGGTAGCAAGGCTTCAGAAGGTGGGGGCGGAGGGGTGTAAGTCCGTTACACCCAGCCCAGGCAGGTGAGTGCACAGGCCCATCGGAACCACGGGTCACTCACTGTGCGTGCTTGCGTGTGTCGATGCAGCTGAGGCCGGCGAGGGGGGGTAGGGAGGAGTAGGTTAGGCAGTACAGGTAGTGAAACCTTCCCTCGCGACGTAAAATCACCCTCTTCTGTGAGCAAACACCTATATGGAACTACAAGTGCAAGATCATCTAGGGAGGCCTAATTAACCACGCAAGTTTTTGGGTGAGCCGGTTCAAAGAAACGTCTCCCAAGTTGATCACAAGCACGACTTGTGGTACCTTGGGCCACAATAAAGCACAACCACGAGACTGTCAGTGAAACGCCAAAACGCACAGGGTTGCCAGATTCTTCAACGCTGGCATACGAGAATAGCTCTCGAATATGCACAAAAACTTTAAAATTTGGCCGTGTTACCACAAACTCCGGTAAAGCGTAACACCTATGTGTAGCGAGAATCAGAATTTCTACAGTCTACAGTCTACATCTACATTCTACAGGCTACGGGCTCTCGTCGCTGCAGTGCCACAGCGGTTGCAGCGCAACCAGAGGCAGTTGCCCTTCGGTCGAGGGATGATCATCGAAGCAGGTCGCACTCGTCGCTATTGAAAAACGCTGAAAAAAGCTGCTGACTGTTGCGTAAACAGTGGCATTGTTGTCTGGAAAAGGCAAGCTACGAAATCATTGCAGTACATATAGGTAGTGGTCAAAACAATAGACATTAATGATTGCGTTCATTTAAGAAAGCGTTCGTAGTTAAGGATAAGAGGTTGGTTCTAAGCCACTATGTTACGTCTAGTTTTTAAATAATGCGCCATTCGATGTTGAAGTGTCATCACGGTGTTGCCAGGAGAGCTTTGGGCTGTGACGTCACGTTTTGTCTATGTAAGATCATGTCCACAGGTAACGGGGACTTTTTTGGTGTTCAGCATGTGAAAGAGTCATCACAAAACGTACGTCTGCTCGTATTAGTCGTCAAGTCGCCCCGCCGCATCGAAGTAAAATCTCTTCGCCCGAGAACACAATTTTGTTAAGTGTATCCACATCACTTCAAGGAAGAAAGATTATCGTCTTCAAGCGTTCTTCAGTAAAATAGTATCCGACTTCAACAATGACAGATTATCGTCATCGAAGCGTTCTTCAGTAAAACTGTAGCCGACTTCAAGAAAGAAATATTATCGTCTTCAAAGCGTTCTTCAGCTGTAAAGATAATACGCTAAGGATCCACTTCAAGGACAAGTAGAAGACCACACTAAAAAGAGGAAAAGCCAGGAGTTGTGGAAACAACACGAGTGAGCACTTCCCGCTCTCTCCTTGAAACTTCAAAACCTGACTGTTTGACCCGGGTGAGCGCGTATGCAAGTAGCTCATATAAGTTGTGTTAGTAATATTATGTTTCGTTGATATTGATCAAACTTAGATTGATCATGGTAGAGGTCGTATTATTGGATACAATGATAATCTGTGGCTTTAAGCATCCTCTCTATATATCTATTCATATGTGTACCCGAGTAGATTGATGTTAGAAATATGATAATCTGTGGCTGTAAGCATCCTCTCTCTATATATCTATTCATGAGTGTACCCGAGTAGATTGATGTTAGAAAGCTAGTGTTGACATTTGTGTGTGTGTAGTAAACTTGAAAGTCAATTTCAAGGGCTTCTCTGAGTTATTAAATAAATATAGGCATATATGTATGTGTCATTCCCCACATATAAGTGCAGTGTTTGGAAGTGTAATTGTTAATATATCGTCTCCCAGACCCACTCAACTGAGTAGCTGGAGAGTGTCAGTTTGGGTCCACACCCTAGACCTCTCCTGGGTTGGACGAACTCACAAGCCCATCGACCATTGATAAGTGTGTGTCGGCAATTTTTTATTGCCTTCGACTCCCTTTAATTTACATAGCGGGCTACATATGGATAGGTGAACAGTTCACACATCGAGCTGAACTAAAACAGATGCACTAGAACCTTATGACCAGGTGTATGATCACAAACACGAGGAGCGCAGCAAGACTCACTAATTGCCTAATGACTTCGAATGATGTGTCTATAAAGAATATATCTCATGTGTCTACTTTAACATCTTTTCGCGAATACTGCCTAGAAGTAGTGCAGTATAGACGTGTGTACTCGCTCAAAAGTCCCTAAGGAGCGTTGATGCCGCTAGATGACGCTAATAGCCTTAATGCCGCCAGATGATGCTAGCCGCGTTGACGCGGTCAGAAGAAGCTAGGATCGTAGATGCCGCCAGATGACGCTAGGAGCGTTGACGCCGCCAGACGACGTTAGCAGCGTTGATACTGCCGTATGACGCTAGGGCATCGATGTCGCCCGATGACGCTAGGAGCGTTGATGTCGCCAGATGACGCTAGGAGCGTTGATGTCGCCAGATGACGCTAGGAGCGTTGATGCCGCTAGATGACGCTATGAGCGTTGATGCCACCAGATGACGCTAGGAGCGTTGATGTCGCCAGTTGACGCTATGAGCGTTGATGTCGCCAGATGACGCTAGGAGCGTTGATACCGCCAGATGACGCTAGGATCGTTGATGCCGCTAACAGTGTTTATTTTAAGAGGGGTCAACACTTCAGTGGGAACTGTTGGAGTTAAAAACACTGGACGGATGACGGGGTGTATGGGGTATGGAAGGAACAAGTGTCTTTGGAAACACTATGAACAAATTTACTTTAAAATATGTTGAATAATAGATAACATCCTTTCACGAACACTGCCTAGGAGAGTTTTTCGACTGAGCAATTTAAAGCCCCTGCCTGCCTTTAAATGGCAGCAGTATGTGGTGAAAGAAAGGAGAGCAGCGGTGTGGAGGGGGAGGGGGACGGGAAATGGCATCGGCTGAGGGTTCTTCACTGTCTTCTGTTTCGTGTCACTCACAAGGGACGAGGGTGTGGAATTTTTGGTTCATGTTCATGCATCGAGTTTTTGGACACTCGATAAGACTTTCTTCGATACGTGAGCGGCTTTCTCACTCTTGAATTTTCTTGCGTCCATTTGTGTTCCTGCTTACGTGAAATGATTCTGATCTCGATCTATTGCTTCTGTAGTTGATTCAGTAGCTGCCAGTGGAACTATGATCTCGTATGGCTCGGTTTTATTTTGAAAACACCCGTTCTTCTGTAGCAATACGAAGGGTTTCAGAAAGATTTATGTTAACATAAAGGTTCCTTGAGCGTCCTAGTCAATCTCGTACAGGACGAACCATAGACCGAGTCAAATTTGTTCGACAAGACGTCAATCGGACTCAACAGAAATATGTACCAAGGGGTTCGGTGTAGCTCCAATTTATAAAACAACTTTGTTTCGCTTTTTGAGCAGAAATTTGAAAAATTACCCGTACAAATTCAGCTTGTGCAGAATATTGAATAATACTATATGGATTGATACCGACACTTGCTCGGTCCATTCATATCATCTGCTCTTAGTCATCTGTGAAATCGTCACGAGCTGTGGCTTTAACAGGATGGACCTACTTGTCACACGGCTAATGCAACCATGCGTCGCTGCATAAAATGTTTGACAATAACATCATCTCCCGTCGGGCAGCACTTGCCTGGTCATCAAGATCTCCGGACCTAACTGTTACATACTAGTTTTGATGGGAATGTCTAAAGAAGAGAGTATTATACATCAATATGCCGGAGACTTTGGAAGATTTGAATGAGAACATAAGCTCATCTTGCGATGCTACGTTCCGTTTTGGACATTGCTCCTGTAAGTGCCCGCTTGTGTATTGCTATTGAAGGTCGACACCTGAAAGGTATCTTCCACAGCTCGTTCATCTCAAACGGGTCGCTATTCCTGGCACTAAATTCTTTTATAGCTAACGTCAGATCAACCCCTATCATCTCCGCCAACTGCCTTATCAGCCCCAAGTAGTTCCGACTACCTACCTACGGGACCATTTTTAAACAGCGAACATTCATAGCGTTCCTCAGTCACATCAGCCACTGTCATATCTGCCAGTGACATTCTGGCGAAAATCTGTTTCAGCCCACGTCAGAATCAGCCACCAGTCGTACCATTTTACCGGTTATCACTTTAATGAAACTTTTCCTGCCCAACCTAACCTAACCTAGGGTACGTGTTTCTAACCCGCGGGGCAAAGGTACGTATTTCTTACCCGCGGGGCAAACATACGTATTTTTGTAGTGTACGTAATGCCGTTTTTTAGCGGTTTTTATTGAAGTTTCATTGAAGTGATAACTGTTAGGTTGGTACGCCTGTTTCGGTGTAATGACAGTGGCAAATATGACAGTGGCAGATTTTGAAGTGGTGGAAAATGTGTGTGGGCTGAATCATCGTTAGGTAGAAAGCA
>SDVV010031305.1:0-11566 GCA_016164225.1 Gammarus roeselii
GAGCCACTTCAATTTTTCGAGGAGAGGACTTACGTGGTCTCGTTTTCTGTGGCTACCATCGCATGTTATTTTTGCCGCAAAATTTATACAACGTTGCACTTTCTCTCTTTGAGTTTTGGTGCATTTCCCCCAAATTAAAAGACAGTAGTTAATGTGAGAAAATACTAGAGCGTGGACAATCAGTAATCTTGATTTGAAGTCCAATTCTTTTTTGGCAGAGTTTAGGAACAAAAGTGTTCCATTCAACTTGGAACACAGAGTAGTTACGTGGTGTTTGAAGGAAAGATCGGGATCAAGCCATACTCCCAGACTTATAATTTTATCTTCAACAGGAAAGTTAGATTTGCCTATCCTGATAGAGAAATTAATTGGAACTGCTTTTCTTTTTGAGTTCGAGCCGAACAAGATGCATTTAGTTTTTTCAGAGTTGAGCTTGAGTCCATTTTTATCATACCAAGATTTCAGATTAGTTACGGCTGTCTCAGCGTCGTCTTTCAGCGCATTCAGATCTGACGGTTTTTGTGTAAGCAATATTTGGACATCATCGGCGTACATTACCATTTTCGCTTGATTTTTTGGTAATTTGCAGTCGATGTCATTTACAAAAACCAGGAACAACACGGGGCCTAGTATCGAACCTTGAGGGACCCCAAAGGCAATTGTGGCCGAATTTGACATAGTTGCGTTATCGAGTTTAACTGATTGTTGCCTATTCATCAGATAATTTTCGAACCAAGTAGGGTCTATTCCGATGTTGCGGAGCTTGTCAAAGAGAATTTTGTGGCTTACACTGTCGAATGCTTTCGATAAGTCTAGCAATACCAGCAGAGATAGCTGCCCCTCATCAAAGTTTTTGTACAGATCTTCAGTGATGCTCATAAGTGCGTCTTCTGTTGACAATTTTCGACGATAAGCATACTGGCAGTCATTCAACAGCTTGTTTGATTCCAGGTAAAATATGATATGCGGTCTAACAAATGCATTAAATAACTCGAGTACACTGTGTTGGTTTTTGTACGAGATAGTGCGCGATATCATACCTAGCATTTTGTTGCCTTTTCTGGCAGCATCGTTACATTGCTTGCTGCTCTTTAAGTCGTTACTAATAATGACACCTAAATCTCTCTCTTCGGTAACGGGAATGAGTTTCCTTCCAGACATTGAATATTCGTGTTTGGGGTTATGAGGACCTATGTGCATAACTTTGCATTTATCTACATTAAAGTTCATTTGCCACTTTTCTGACCAATCAACAATTTTGTTCAAATCTAGTTGGATCTGCTGACACTCTAGTTCAGTTTGCACTTTTCCTCCGATCTTAGTATCGTCTGCAAACTAACTAATGCTTTAGAGTACGTTGCTATCGAGATCGTTAGTGAATATTATAAAGAGAACTGGCACTAACACGGATTCTTGAGGCACGCCGCTTGTAACATTACCCCAGGGGGAGGAAGCTCCGTTAAGTACAACTCGCTGCCGTCTGTCCGTAAGCCAGCATTCTATCCAGTTGTAAAAATCGCCTCGAATACCGATGCAGTGCAATTTACTAATTATGTGCTTGTGGGGGACTTTATCAAAAGCCTTATGAAAGTCAAGGTAAAAGATATCGATTTGAGATTTTGAGTCATGGATTTCGATTATATTTCTGAAGAAGAGTAGCAGATTCGTAAGACAGGAACAGTTGCGTCTAATGCCATGCTGGGAGTCACCAATCAATTAGTTTGATTCTAAGAATTCTGTAATTTTATCCGTTATCAAACTTTCCATCAACTTGCCAATGACTGAGGTCAGACTAATTGGACGGAAGTTGCCGGGACACTTTTTGTCCCTTTCTTTAAAAATTGGGGTAACATTGGCCTCTTTCCATTTAGAGGGGCAGGTGCCATTTGTGATAGATTGGGTAAAAATGTTTGATAAATGTTCGGCGATTTCGTTTCTAGTCTCTTTTAGAATTCTGGGATGAATTTGGTCTGGACCTGGAGATTTAGTGACTTTCAATTTATATATATATATTTGATAACTTCGGCGGTGAGGGCTGTGGTGTGGTGAGGGCTTCAATTCGTTTTGCCGTTTGATATCCTCAGGATTAGGAATATCCTGATTCTCTAACGTAAATACAGAACAAAAATATTCATTAAGTAGAACACTCATTTTGGCGTCGTTCGTTTCTAGCTCACCAACATCATTCTCGAGAGGACCTATTACAGATTTTGAATTTTTTTGGCTGAAAATATTACTAAAAAATTGTTGCGGATTAGTTTTGGCGTTGGCAGCAATTTAATTTTCAGAATCTTTCTTCTTACGTTTCAGGACCCATTTCAGTGTGGATGTCTTTGCTTTATCGAATGCTTTGCTTTCTTTCATGAATGAAGGCGCTGCAGTTCTCCTTTCCAGGTATACTTTGGCTGATAGACTGCTGTTCGCCTGTTTTTGCGCGGGATGTGCTCATGTTCAATATTTGTAAGTACAGTCAAGAAATAGTCAAGCGAATGATTGACATCTTGTCCGAGGGTAATATTTGCTGACGCCATCGACCTCGGAGCCCAGCGTTCGCGCTAAAATTATTCCCGCGCACGCGCACCATCGCCACCTCACTTCACCTCACTGTCATGGCCGGACACTGTCATAACCGCTAAAAATCTTTCATCCCACGTGCTTTCTACCTAACGATGATTCAGCCCACACGCTTTTTCCACCACTTCAAAATCTACCACTGTCATATCTGCCACTGTCATTACACCGATACAGGCGTACCAACCTAACAGTTATCACTTTAATAAAACTTCAATAAAAAAACGCTAAAGAACGGCATTACGTACCCTACAAAGATAAGTATGTTTGCCCCGCGGGTTAGAAATACGTACCTTTGCCCCGCGGGTTAAAAACACGTACCCTAGGTTAGGTTAGGTTGGGCAGAAAAGTTTCAATACAGTGATAACCGGTAAAATGGTACGACTGGTGGCTGATTCTGGCGTGGGCTGAAACAGATTTTCGCCAGAATGTCACTGGCAGATACAGCAGTGGCTGGTGTGACAGGGGAACGCTATGAATGTTCGCTGTTAAAAAAATGGTACCGTAGGTAGGTGGTCGGAACAACTTGGGGCTGATAAGGCAGTTGGCGGAGATGATAGTGGTTGATCTGACGTTAGCAATAAAAGAATTTAGCGCCAGGGATAGCGACCCCATTGACTCTCTTAAGTCATCAAAATTCGCTAATCTGAAGGTAGGGACTTTTTCGCAGTTTGTTGACGTTTTTAACTCGAGCTCTATAAAAAAAAACGATACAAGTGTGGTCACTAGATCCGAGTGGTTCGCCTACTTCGACGTTCGTGACATGAGAGTCGCTTGCACTAAATAAAAGATCAAGAGTGTTGCTACCTCTTTTAGGTGTCTTCACCATTTGGGTCATGAACTGATCGTCTGCAAAATCAATCAGACGTTGGCCGGGGGCAGTGCTTTCGTTTGTTTCCCAGTCAATGTCGTGGATATCGAAGTCGCCAAGCACAATACTGTGTTGTGTTGTGACAACATCGACGAGGGTGTTGTAAAGATCGAAATCATCTGCAACCGTGCTTCTAGGGGGACGATAGACGAGAGTGATTTGACATTTAAGTGGAAGGAGAGCAAGTGGTAGTCACCAGAAGTACTTGAGCTTGTAAATTTGATTACTGTTTCTTCTTTTCTCAGTGGCTGTTGACGTTACCGAGACTACCCAACAAACACGAACTGACGGATCAACGTTGGAATACTGCCTCAGCTTTACTACTTCTCCCGGCCCAGGCCGGGGAGAGGTAATAAGTAGCCCAGACGTCGCTTGGTATCGGGTCCGACGTCCTGACAGTGGGCCTGACAGTGAGGCGGAGGTCCAAACAGTGAAACTGTTTCAACGGTGGCCTGTGGTGTGCTCGCCTCGTCAGCCACCAGGAGGATTGATGATACACACGTCATCCACGTCACACCCGACGTGTGGAAACTACGGGTGTGACAAAGATGCAGCATTAGAATAAGATTGACTTAGGGCCTCACTTCGTCACAAGTTAGGCCCTGCGCATATGATCATTGGAATGGTGAGGATGAACTACCAAATCAAAACAGTAGATGCAGTTAATAAAATTTCAGAACAGAACTGACTCTCTTTGAATCGTTCGTGTCATCTGTCCTCTACATGCTCGCTACACCATGTCTGTTTTCTACATGTTCGCTACCCCATGTCTGTTTTCTACATGCTCGCTACACCATGTCTGTTAACTACATGCTTGCTACGCCATGTCCATTTCTCTACATGCTCGCGACATCATCTCCGACCTATTGATTATTAATTGATTGTTGCGAAATGCAAACATGTGCTTTCTTATTTTAGGATTTTTCTGTAGGACGCATCTTTGTCATCATCAACTCAGGTACAACAAGCGTAAGAATATTCGTTTATGGGGGATCGATAACGAAGAAAGAAACATTCCGTTCCTTATAAAAAGTCAAACTTCTTGTGAATTTTAAAACGGGCTTTTATCTGAAGAAACATTCTAAAAGGAATTTGAAAATCGGATCATTTCTAAAATAAAACCGCAAGTATATTAATTACTAAGAACAATTAAATTTGAATCATTGTCGTAGTTTCTTCGCTCCCGCAGAAGCCATTTTCGACTTGAATTTTTTAAATCCAGTTTTGTCGTCACAGGAATAATTTAGAACGGCCACATGCAGCTTGAAACATTTTCCTATCCAGCTCACTATATTTCCACGCTATAAATACATGTAAAAGTAATTACGAAATGCCAAGACACTTGAGAGTAAGTCTGCCAGACGGCCGCATCAGTTTTGTTTAGCGCAACAGCCGTGACTTTTGTAATATAAAAATGGAGAACCTCTAAATCGTTTCTTTATCTTCAATCTTCAAATCCTCACTTTCATGTTATACAGAAACTGAGCGTGTATAGGGTATTTGTTTAGGACTGCACAGCACGCGAAGCACCTTGCACACCAACTATACGCTCAACCCCTAAAGTCAATGCCACTGCACAACACGCAAAGCCCTCTGCACACCAACTATACGCTCCACCCATCATCAATGCCACTGAACACCAAACCAAACGATGTTTTCCACCACAAACCTACCCCCCACCTATTGTTCTTGCCACTGAACACCTGACAAAATATTATACATCTCCCAAACAAACCACAATGCTCCTCATCACAATATTAATCAGTGTGTCCTCTGTCAGGCGTCCAAGTTAGGAACTTCACAATCTAGAGAGAGGACAGGAAATAAGAATTCCCATGACCGTGTAAACAATAAAACTGACACAGTGGTAAATAATTTAAAATCACAGCTAAAGCCAACTCAAACAGATGACCACTGCCTGATACATGTCATTAGCCAATCATGGAAGCACCAAATTGGGTTTTGTCCCGAACAAGACATTGTCCCGTTACTGGGACCTACATGGTATGAAGTGAAGGTGAACATGGACTACTATTCAGGTTTTATCCCGAAAAACGGATACGACGAAGCATTCATAATATTTAAGGGTCAGTACTTTCACAACAGAGACTACAATCAACCCCTGGGAGACTTGGTCCCCACAATGCTGAGCAGCGCTCTGGGACTTCAGATTGACATAGTTCAGGAAGTCGGCTGCGCCAATACAACAATAAGGTCCATCAAGCCACACTTGAAAAACAATCAGACAGGTCTCAGAGTATTCATTCACGTAAAAAAACATCATTATAGCGCACTTGTACCTATGCAGAAATTCTTACATTCCTCCAAAACGAACAGTGCATCAAGTGATTAAAACTTCTGCTTCAATTAATTCACCGCCCTGCACGATGCACCTGATACCTGCATCTATGCAGAAGACTCACCAGACAGCGTCCCTAAAAGCCAGGACCTCGTTACAGGCAACACTACGGTCATCGACAGTAACAACACAAATCGAAGCAATAGTCACTGTAGAGCACCCGTGTACATGTGACTAGATTGTAATCGGGCCCCTCACGAGCTGGGCGGCAAAGCAAGCAAGCCTCGACCAAAAGACAAGAACCACATACAAATAAAGCACATAAATGTGCGAAGTCTCTTGTCAAAGCTAGATCAGATTAAACTGATGCTAGGGGATGAAGATGTGGGTATACTCTGCCTCACAGAGACAGGACTGGCACCCAGCATGGATAACAACTTCATTCAGATAGATGGGTATGAACTGTTCAGAAAAGACCGAGGTAGAAGAGAAGGCGGTGCCTGTATCCACGCCTGAAATGAGTACGCAACCAGGACAATAAAAATGGGTGGATGTGGAGACAAAGTGGACGATGTTTGGATTACCGTCCAAGTAAGAACAACTAAATCTTTTATTGTCGCAGCCATTTACAGGCCACCCAAAGCTAGCAACCAGTCAATCAGCTAAATAGGATCCAATCTCCAGTCATCAGCTACTTTGAAGCAGAGCATGTACGTCTTAGGAGATTTCAATGACGATCAATTAAAACCTAATAAATTTGGCCCAATAATTCAAAGATTAAAACTTGAGCAACTCATTGAGGAACCAACTAGAATCACGAAAGACAGTAGCTCATTGCTCGATCTGATAATAACAAACAATAGATCGTCTGGCATTAGCACCAAGGTTTGTGAGTCACTTGCTGACCATCAGGAAATAAGCTGCCTGATCACAGTACGCAAAGAAAAACGGGTACCAGTCATCCGGACGTATAGAACAAAAGAAAACTACTCACGAGATTCACTGAGGCAAGAGTTATGGAACAGAATCCCATCGCTTAACAACATGCGCAACACGGACGACGTGAATATTCAAGCGGCCATTTTCGCAGACACGTTCTCAGCAGCTCTCGACACTGTAGCACCAATAGTTACAAAAAAATAACTCGCCCTCCAGTCAGCTGGAGGACTCCTGAACTCAAGCAGGAAATACGAAACCCAAAATATTTTCAAAAATTTCTGAAAGGTCAAGCTAACAAAAATGGTGATAGAAGTAACACAGATTCAAATAGCACGATTTGACCGACGAGTCGCGTGTTTTGAATGCCCAGCGAGCGGTTTGCTAACCGATGAGAAAACGTGTAAAAAACTTCATAAGCAAAGCAAAAAGAGATACGCACCTTGCTCAATTAGAAAAAGCCAAAAACAACCCGAAGCAGACTTGGAACATCATTGGGAATATTGTGACCAACAAGAAACCAAAAAAGTCCTAAAATTATGAAAACCCAGAATAAATAGTAGAATCATTCAATGAGTTTTTTGGGCGCTATCGTTGGAAAGCACACATACGAAGAGGTGATGAACGAACACAGCAAAACTTTCTCTGTGTTTCAAGATACCCCGGTAATGCATAAGCTAACTCGGTTCACAGTTCCATTGTATAACGGTTCATACACCAAGAACGACCAAATGTGGACACCGAGCCCGGTAAGCAGACTAGAAATTGCTTCGGCTATTTTCGCGCTTAAAAATACCAATTCTTGCGGGAACGATAGAATAGCATTACAGTACCTCAAAGACGGGTTACAATTTTTTTTGTCATATCTCCAGCTGCTCATCAACACATCCATTGTAACAAATACCCTCCCTCAAGTCCAGACCTCTCTTCTCGTAATCAATACTCAGTTTTTTTCACATTTAAACTACTAAGTGCACGAAAACATTACTCTCAGACATTCAACGCAGCATAAACTTCACCGCAAAAGTAGCTCACGATGGGAACTTTAGAAAGAGCGATCACGTGACACCAACACTAAAGAAACTTGGGTGGCTGATCATCCAGGAATGACTAGAACTGAGCAAAGCAGTACGAGTTTTTTAAATTCAGAACAAGCTCTCCTGTTCCAACGGTGTCGTATTGACAACTCGAAAAGCGGCCCATCAACGATCAACAAGGAATGTAAATAACATTGACACCGAGTTCAGAAGAACTGAGATTGGGGCCAAAGCTTTCACTATTTCAGGTCCAAAGAGCTTCAACAAGATACCAGCTGACATTCAGAATTGCGCAACCGTATCTTCATTCAAGCAGAAACGTACCACTCTATTGCTTGCCCGCAAACAGGGGCGGGCAGAGTTAAACAATCGATGACGATTAACGCAAAACTGGTAACGTAAAACTATATTTTCCAGCTCGCTCAGAGCATCCACACTTTCACCCTGTCGACAAAACACTAACATAACCTCACATACTATGTTTCTCTGATATCTCTTTCTATTTGTCTTTGTTCAAATAACTGCCAATTCAAACACGGCTGCACTGCTTGCAGAATCTTGCAATTTCACCTCAGTGTGCCCTGTCCCTAGTGACTTGACTTCGCATCGTTCTGGCCCTAAAATAAATTATCTGAGCCTTTGAGGACAATTTTTTTAAGCGTGATGTAGATATATATGTTTCTTCTTGCATGAGGTTTGTACTCTGTTACCGTGCCACAAAAATACCACACGGGCTGGTGTATGAATGCATTTTTTTTCTTATTTGTTTACTATGCCAGTGGTTCTCTAACTCACATAGATCCACCCATACCGTCGCATTCTTTGCCATTCAATTGATTAGGCTGTGGGTTTGAATAAAAAATTCATACTAATTCTTTTGCAAAAGATATCAATATCAAATTGAAACATCTTATTTCATCAGGATATAACGCACACTTGTTGTGGACCTCAAACCTACCATGATAGCCCTTCCGTCGTGAAACGTTACAGAGAGCTTATTGTTCCACGAGAATAACACACCGCGCGTGCACGAGGAAACTTATTTTGTTTTGCATATTATAATTATGAGATTTTCTCTGGTTTAGGTTTTTGTTTTGTCAGTGACTCTCGGTCTCACATACACCCCACCACACCGTCGTTTTCTTCGCTACCCAATGAATTAGGCGTATAGCTGAATTAGCAATTCCCACTCTAATTAACTGTTATAAAAACGATCCGAATGTCACTACGGAACACCTTATGTCAACGGAATACAGTGCAGATTCATAGTGTACATCAAAACTTAGCTCTGACAGCTTTCTCGTCGTGACATGTCTCGGCAAGTCTTGTTCGTATGTTCAGCTAGTAAAGTGAGACGCCTCCCACCGCTCGCACACAGCTTCAATTACTCAGTTACAGGTTCTTATCTTGTTCATTTCACCGATCTTAGATTTTCTAGGTGTAAATTTATTGTTAAACAAAATAACATACCATCTGTGTATGAATAAACTTTCCGATTTTATTTTATTATTTATTTACCACAACAACATGATTCCGGCGTGCGTTCACGAAACGAGAGAACGGCATATTGCCATGCGGTGACTGCCTCATGCAGCACGCGTTCACGGAGCGAGAAAACGTTGGTGACATCCAATATTTCCATACTTCAGTTTGCGTTCACGAGCAAACAGTTGTACAGTGTTACCCAAGGGCGTCCTGTGACGTCACGGCTTCCTAGCGCGGGGAACCGGAAAAGGAGTGCGGGACGGAAAGGATTGCGGGAGGCCTGTGGTTAGAGACAGGACGGTCTGGGCGCACGAGAAGGCAAGGAACGTATCATGCCAAACACGATGTTTTGAGGACTTTTGTTGCGAGGTATGGAATATCCCAAAAAATATAATTAGTATTTACGTGTAATGAGTGCGCGTAAACTTTTTCCAACCCTTTATTCGCAACGTATATAGAATGACCGTATAAAATATGATAATACTACATTTAAAATTGTAATAATGTGGTATTTACAACGTTAATATATCTACTTTTCCTGTGTTATCGTTGTCAATGGGAATTTTGAAATGAAAAATCAAATGTTAAACTTTTATGATTCGTTTACTAGTGAAAAAAATGTAACAGATAAAATGGTAGTCATCCAGAAGAAAACATTCAGAACAATAAATACAATTTCTTTCACAGGACAGTTTCCATGTAATAGCCGAGATGTTTAAAACTATACATCTTGGTCAAGATAGGCATCTGCTCAAACCTTTACAGCACCAGCTAGAGCACATTCGTACTCAACAAGGAATCGGGAGTAGTATTATACAGCAAGGTATATTAGGTTATACATGAATTTTTCATTACCTGTAAGGGTGTCAAATTTTGAAACTCCATCCCAAAATAGAATAAAATCTTCGAGTTCAATCCAAACTCAGGCAGTATTTTGTCCCTCAATATTATTACAGTTTGCTCTAACTATTTCATAACATGCTCAGTATTTATCATATTAGTTAAGTTTAGAGTTTTATTCATGAGTCTAGTGCTTTTCGATGCAGTATTTGGATGTACAGTGGCGAAAGAAAATTTGATTATGGTTAATCTACAACCGAAAATACAAACTTGACTTTTCCTACGTAGAATTTTGCTCTATATTGGAAATGCTGAGGGTAATATATCTTGGCAAAGCCTCATATTGAAATATATTAATTAAATTTCCGATAAATTCATATCGAGCGGAAAATGAACATTAAAGAATTTTATTAATCATGAATCATAAACAAATTTTATTTCGCTACTGTACGTCTTTCCTTCCTTATTAGCATAGGATTGGGTCTAGAGATGTATCCAATAAAGCATTTTATTTTTCCGGACCACTTTCCGTTTCTGTGAAAATACTTTGTTCTTTTTCTCGACCAAACGTGTCATCAAATTTTTATTCTGTTCGGTTAATGTGAATCTGCAGTTTACAAATTGTAAACAAATCTCTTAATGACGTTTTTTTTAAAATTCCCAAATTCATGCAAAATTGTCGTCCATTTTGTTTTCGAAGTAGGACGAAATTTACAAAAAGGTAACACAACTAAATAGATGGCTCTTCCGTCCACTGGACTACATACGCAATGAAACAATAATGATATGACAGAACGGGGATCTACATCAAAAGTCTCATAACTTGTAGGTGCCTTAATACGATAAATTTGGAGGGTTCGACGTCTGAGGCTAAAGTCTTTGAATTAATTCACATACGGAAGATAGAGGTATAGGACCTTGAGATGTTCTATAGAGGGCAATACGACCTCACGTCATCAGTGATGACCAGAAAGAGTTGCTCGAGACCTCTAGCAAGTGTTGCAAAAATTTCAGTAAAATATGCAGCCTCAAAGAATTTTGTCCAGAACTTCTTTATGAAAATCGGACATTGTAATGGGAAGAGGTGTCAAGATCCTGTACAATAAGGAATTGTGAACGATGAGAATAGAGTGCCTTTCGTGCTTCTTCAGACGATACAACAGTGTACTCCACCGGCAAAAATGTTAATAATTGTGTTACTAATAGGGAGAAACTATTCGTTCACATTTCAACCTTCCCATGCTAGCCGATATGACCACATTAACACCATCCCATGCTAGCCGATATGACCACATTAACACCATCCCATGCTAGCCGATATGACCACATTAACACCATCCCATGCTAGCCGATATGACCACATTAACACCATCCCATGCTAGCGGATGGGACCATATTAACACCATCCCATGCTAGCAGATGGGACCATATTAACACCATCCCATGCTAGCAGATGGGACCATATTAACACCATCCCATGCTAGCGGATGGGACCATATTAACACCATCCCATGCTAGCAGATGGGA
>SDVV010031306.1:0-11566 GCA_016164225.1 Gammarus roeselii
TATATATATTATTGACAAAGCTGTAGCATTTTGAAAACCCACACCAGGAAGAGACGTGATGAGAAACACCTATAAAATGAACAGTTTTATGCTCTGTTTAAGAACATGTTAGTCAAATTTCTGAAAATGCAAACGTTGAGCTCTGCATAGGCTACTGATATTCAGCTTAGGCCATCAAATGTTGAAATCCACACAGTATTGTTGAAGAAATGTCATTAAAAATAAAATCATTTTTTCATGACAGGATGAACAACATCTCAAGATAGCCAAGTTCAGATTCCATTATTTGAGAAACGAAAGCAAATTTCATGAAAAGCTGACGTGGTGTACTCTGGGTGGTGTACTTCTTTCAGTTGAACCATAAAACGTCTAAATCCATGCCCAATTGATGAAGCCTTAGCATCTTAAATGTAACAATGACGGTGGGAGAAACGACTGTACTAACAGGTGGACGCAGTCAGTAATAGCCTCTGAGGCCTCAAAGGCCAAGGCCAGGAATATGTATTCGATTGCAGCACTCAACAAAACATTTTCGTTTAGCAATGCATTGCCTGATATGAAAGCATTGACTTGAAAAAAAAAATGCAAAAATATATATCAAATTCTAGGAAAAACCATTTGATTGAAGCTAGAAGCTATTCTACAACAGCTTCCAACAGGTCATGATTTCTTCTTACCCTCATATGCTGTCTACATCTTTGTGTAATGGTTATGACAGAAATAAAAAGAATGCCATTCATACATTTTTTTAGAATCAGGATCAAGATGCTAAAAAAACTACGGCATATTGTGTAAGAATGTTTCCCACTAGGGATATAGAAGCTATGCAAAAATAAATTCATTGGCAGAGCTATAACTTTCATACCTGGCTTCTTTGGTCGGCGCACGCCGGCATCATCGGCACACATTACCCTTATTGCATCAGCACCGCGTCCAATCAGCATGACCATCTCACCTCCGACATAGCATGACCATCTCACCTCCGACATCAGCATGATATACAATTTCCCATTTTCCACATCAGAACGACACTCCTTCTTCTGCATCAACACGCCACACAGTCCCTCCTACCGCAAGAGCACGGCACCCACGCCTTTCTCCCCCTCTCTCGTCAGTATGGCACCCAGTACCTCCTCTCCCGTCAGAACGGCACCCATTTTCACCCCCTCAGTCCCACGTCAACACAGCACCCCTCTCACCCCTAGTTCCGTGCCAGCACGGCACACAATTCTCAACCACCCGCATCAGCACAGCACCCACTCTCTCCACTCCCGCATCAGTACGGTACCCTCTCTCACCTCCCCGTCAGAATGGAACCCACTACTCGTCCCCAGTCCTAAACATGAGCACAACTCCCCTTCTCCTCACCCTTTTCTTTCGCATCAGCACGACAACTTCTCTCCCCTCGTCCGAGCAGGGACAAGCAAGCTAGGAGCGGCGACGATGAGTCACCGCCGCTGCACCCAGCTGCGAGCCACTCTCTGTGAATAACGGCAGGGCGCGGCGGAGATAGCGTGCGTCACTCGCGATGAGTAGCGTGCAACGTCACGCACGTCGTTATGCACTATTATTCACAATAATACTATTGAATATCCTTATTTTGCTTCAAAAGTTTGATAGTGAAAAAGTGGACTGTTCTAATCGTCATTCAATGCTTATGTACTGTTTTTCCAAATACTCTTTGTTCAATACAAGGCAAATTTTCTTAAGGTATATTAAATATCATGATTTAACAATTCATCCACATCCATAGTTTTTTTAAAACTTAGTACATTACAAAATCTTTGATCAATAGCATTCAAAATCTAGTTCCAAGGTGATTATGGAGATTAAAAACATTATATTTCCTTTAATTAATATTACTATCAGAATAATAGTGTATCTTACATTAATTATTCATCCATGCCAAGGCACGGCTATGCTGCTAAGTTCCTAACGACGTCACAATCGGGGATGCCAAGTACGTTGAGCGCGGTAACGCACCCAGCATTTAAATCTGCATATCAAGTGACGCATGCGTATGGCGTGTGTAAACCAGTCCTCTATGCCGTGCGTGACTCCCTCCCTCGTCATCGTCAGTATGACGTGCGTGACCTCGCATCCCTCATCCAAGGTATGTATGACGTATGTGACCCCGCCTATCTTTCATAATTGAAAACAAGTTCGTGACTCCGTCCTTCCTCACCACAGGCATGACGTGCGTGACGCCAACCCTCACCACAGGCATGACGTGCGTGACGCCGCCCCCTCACCACAGACATGACGTGCGTGGCGCCGCCCCCTCACTACAGGCATGACGTGCGTGACGCCGCCCCCTCACCACAGGCATGATGTGCGTGACGCCGCATCCTCACCACAGGCATGACGTGCGTGACCCCATCCCCCTTCACTAGGAATATCACGTGCGCGGCATGACCCTTTCCACCCTCAACACAGGTATGATGACCATGACCCTTTCCCCGTTTACCACAGGTATGACGAGCATAACCCTTTCCGTGCTCACCAGTGTTGACATGCATGACATTTCCCCCCTCGCCACAGGTATGACGTGCATAATTCTTTCCCTCCTCGTCACAGGTATGACGTGCATGACCCTTTCTCCCTCACCACAGGTATGACGTGCATGACCCTTTTGCCCGCACCACAGGCATGACGTGCATGACCCTTTTCCCTCTCACCACAGGTATGACGCGCGTGACACTTTCCCTCACCGCAGATATTACGTGCATGAACCTTTCCCCCTCACAACAGGTTTGACATGCATGACCCTTTCCCTCCTCACCACAGGTATAACGTGCGTGACCCCATCTCCCGAGTCCACCACGGTGCCTGTCAAGGATCGCTGTGTCACCTGCCGCGACGCCCAAGAGGCGGCTAGCGAGAGCACCGCCTGTACGGCAATGTACAGACCGGGGACGTTGAATGACTCAAACATGACCTCTGCAAGACCATGAGGAAGGAGTGGTTAGAGAAGGTGCAGATACACCTGCTGTAGAGAGTATTGCTCTACCTGTTCTGGTGACATTCTCTGAAATATGGAGACATAGCTACCCCCTGCATCATTTCTATACTATAAGCATGCAAAACTGGAAGCTATGCATGTAATGATTAGA
Organism: Gammarus roeselii; assembly: GCA_016164225.1. Lineage (NCBI taxonomy): Eukaryota > Metazoa > Arthropoda > Malacostraca > Amphipoda > Gammaridae > Gammarus > Gammarus roeselii. Next base: position 3,114 of record SDVV010031306.1, read on the forward strand.
TACATAGCTAACATCAGATATATAGTCAACACTGAATTAAACACACAATATCTACGGATCTATGGATGAAATGAGAATCTAACAGTATTAGCTAGCATACATAAACACAAGGGAGGGCTTTGACATTGGGAAATTACATTTCTTGAGCAGCTGACCCAAAATGTTTCTGAGGTTCCCTAATCAAAATAGCAAGGTGGCAACACAGGTTGTTAGTCTTGTAACACTCTTTGTAACACTAACAGGGACTATCAATGTTGCCAGCAGTGTTAGTCATCTGGAACAATCTGATGAGCAGCTGTAACAACAGGGGCGCAGCCAAGGCTTGACAACCAATCAACTGGGCAGTTGTGTTGAACAGAACCCGTAGACACAAATAACATGACAATACTTGCAGTAAGCCCTGCCCAAGTCAAAAATAGATACAAGTAAACTTGAACAATCTAATAAAATATTGCCCCATCTTTACCAGGAGGGGTTGATCAAAATTCAACAATGCTGAGAAGCCCAGGAACTATTCTGAGGTTATGACAGTGCACTGTTTGCATGTGTCCAGAACTGTCCACACCCTACCTCTGGACCCTGGGTGTGGCACCGATAAAGCTAGGAAAAAGTAACAGTGCTCACAATAGTTTATGCAATGAGAAATCTGGCAGAAAAATATTTTATTTTGCACTTTAATTATCTTGTCAACACATTGATGCCAATGAATACTACAAAATGGCACAATACAGTTGATGTTTAAAGTTTACCATCACTGATTGATTAGATTGAAGCATTTAATAATAACAGAAAAATTGTCATAAAAAAATGAGCTACACAGATGTCACCTATTTGCTGGTCCTGCATTCAAAAATCAATAATTACCAGCTGCGTAATCGTTGTTCTTTGGTTTTGCTCTCAAGTATTAATAGCTACCCACCTGTTGTTTACTTGTGCTGTATACAGTACATTCAGTTCTCTGCTTCAGCCCTCTGGCATTAATGCTGATCTGCTGTATAGCCTACATTTTGCTATGAGTGTTTCCTCCAAGTATCAATACTCACCTGCTGTGTACTCTGCTGTGAGGGTGTTTTCTCCTAGTATCAATACTCACCTACTGTGTACTCTGCTGTGAGAGTGTTTCCTCCTAGTATCAATACTCACCTGCTGTGTACTCTGCTGTGAGAGTGTTTCCTCCAAGTATCAATACTCACCTGCTGTGTACTCAGCTGTGAGAGTGTTTTCTCCAAGTATCAATACTCACCTGCTATGTACTCTGCTGTGAGAGTGTTTCCTCGAAGTATCAATACTCACCTGCTGTGTACTCTCTGTTCTCTGGAGTGTTCAGGGGAGGCTCGGTGAGTAGGAAGTAATGGTCTTCAGGTTCTGCTCTCAAGTATTTGAAGATACATTGCTCCAAGAACTTTTCCATGAGGTCCCAGTCTTCAACAATGCCATGTCGCACAGGGTACTGGGATGGAACATAAGACCCTCATGAGCCAGGTAATAGCTAACAGGAAGCCAATCAACTTCACCAACAAGACAAAGTGTAGGCTAGAATGACAAAAATTTAGTTGATGAATGAAGGTAATAAAAATAGCACTTAGCAGATAAAACAAATAGTTGAAAACTACCAACAATGGATTTCTTGCAAAGTTGGCCTCAACTGTCTAATGATACAATAAACAAAGACCATAAACTAGATTCAAACACTGGAACAAAATAAATAACTTTAGGTAGCTGTCAGCATTGGTAACTATCACCCTATAACTGAGAATCAGCAGTTACTACTAGCCTACCACTTGGTAGGGGGGTCCAATCCAAATGAAAATTTAGCATTAGATGGCCAGCAAAGTTTGATAGCAATAAATGGGATAGCTAGATCATATTTCCAGTTATAAGGCAAGCTATTTTTATCAAGAAGTAACTGATGTTGCTTAGTAGGTAGGTAGCTAGATTCCAAACTAAAATTTATTGAGCAGCTGTGTAGCTACTTCTTAGTTATATTCACAAAGCTTTTCAATAATTGTGTTACATTTTATAAGCAGATAAAAGTTAAACTTAAAATTTTATTCTCAATCTACTAGCTAGCTTCAGAACTGAACTGATAAGCTAGCTAGGAAGATAATTTGCTAGTCATCAAGTTGATAATAATCTACTGCTTCCCATTTGTGAAATCTTTGAACAAAAATAATTATATGCCAGTTAATTATAGGTATATCTACATAAAAAATAGGAGGAAGAAATTTGAGGTTGGGCAAGTAGCCATAGCTGAGCTAGATACATAGAATGCATATAGCTACTTCAATAAGTTTATTTATTGGTTGACTTATCAAGGACATATTTTGATATAACACACCTTAACTGCATAACCTGTTGCCTCCATGGCCTCATCACCTATAAAGAAGTCAAGGTCTTCAACGCCCTTACAGAGTCGTCGAGCTGACTGGTCCCCAACCTTGGCTGTTTCTTTGATGGCCACAGCCGATGGCATGATGATCTGAGGCTCATTGTTGCCAGCAAAGCCAAGTTTGGTGTACCTGAATGGAATAGAGTAGAACATTAATGAAAAAAACACTGGCTGTGATGATTGATATCACAAGCCAGGGGAAGACCACAATTTAAGCAAACTTTGGAATAACTTAAAAAGCATGTACCTAAATAGCATCAACCACAATTGACACTGTGTCAATGATATAAGGTTGTGATACCACAAATATGTTATAGCTAGCTAGTTTGTTCATTAAGAAAGATTTTGCAAATATATATATTGTTGTATTTATATACAATTATACAACTGTGGGGATCACATATAATATCAGGCCTAAGTGCAAACTTTCTTTTGGTTTGTTGGTGTACACTTGTTTAGGCAATCTCTTCATAAACAGCGCCTGCCAAAACCTGTAAGCTAGTTACAGAAAATATAATAAATGATACGACAAAAAGTAGCTACTAGGTATGGCATGATAGCTAGAATCATGTACCAACAATCACCACCATTCAGGCGCATGCTGGTTTTGGTCACAAGTGATTGTGCCGTGCATTGTTGTTGGTGCTACCGTCCGACGCTCATCCCTTGTCTTTTCTTCCTTCACTTAGAAGTCTCATTTTTTTTTCTAATCAGAATGAAGGAAACTAAAAAGCTTCCACAAGATGAAATAAGTCAAATAGTGACATTAGGAAGAGAATGAATAAGCTCCAGTGACATTGCTAAACACTACAAGTATCACAACAGACTGTGTTGATGTGGAATTGTCGTGACCAAGAAAAAGAAGGGGTGTTGGCACCAGAACCCAGGAAACATTCAGGACGTCCTCAAAAACTGTTAACTTCTATATGACTTTTGAAGAAGTTAATTCGTGATCAACAAACTTATTCAGCAACCATGAAATGCTTTCACATTTGTCTGAGCGAACAATTGAGTGACTGCTACAAAATTATTGCAACATGTTATCTTGACATCCAGCCTTCAAACCCTTGCTGAAGAAGGCCATGAAGGTAAAGCGGGTGTCTTTTAGCAGAAATTATCATGAATAGACATGGGAGAAATGGTCTTCTGTTATATTCAGAGATGAAAGTATGTTCAAAACCTTTGCAAGTTGACAAAAACATGTGTGCCGCCTCCCTGGTTCAAACAGGTATGATTCAAAATACACAATTAAGACTGTCAAACATCCAGAATCTATTATGGTGTTGGGTTCTTTCAGTGCAAATGGACGTGGGGGACTTGACCTGCTTTCTATAAAGCCAACCATGAACAGCAATTCCTATTTCACACATCTAAATGATCACCTGCTATACTACTTAGTCATTGCATTTGCTGATTATTTTAAAATTTATTTGTCTTTCCAATGTCATGATGTTGTTGATGGTGTGTCTGCTTTGCAATGGAATCTTGACGGAGTATTCAGGACTGCATTTTTGTGAAATTTGTCATCAAACCCTAGTAAGTGTGTTGTTTCATGTTTTAGAAGACATTTTGCTGGATGGATTGGTCCCGGTGCAGGGGCTGCTTACACTCTTGGGGGTACGGACTAATATGGAGTTCATCCAAGTTTAGCATGATTTGAGAGGTTCATGTGGATGTCGGTCTATAGTTACATGGGCATGTCAGACATTGTGCAACAATCTGATAGTCTTTGTAGGGATTTGTTTAGGCTGACAGTGAATAGAGGCCCAGATTTTAGTCACACTCTTGTCAATGCATATCTGGCCAATTCTTGACTACTGCTTCTAACATGTGGAATCTTGGTTATGTCCAGGATGTGAATTTGCTCAAATCTGTTCAGATGAGGTGGACCAAATGGGTGTATGGTTTTCTGAGGTGTCCTACCATGACAGGCTGATAGTTCTAAATTTGTTTTCTATCAGGGGTAGATTGCTGAGAAGTGACCTCATCTTCAAAGTATTGGTGAAATCTGTTTTTGACACAGGGTTTTGATTTGTCAATTCTGTTCCAAAGGTTGCTGAATGGTAGGATACAGGGACATTTGCACAAGCTCTTTGTGCCCCACAGCTCTGTGGATGTGGCGGAGTTTTTTGTTTGATGTTTCATGCATTACAATATGGAATGAGCTGCCTGCTGTTGTTGAATTGTCTACCATTTCTGCTTACATGGGGTGTGATTGACAAAGTTTTTGGGGAATAGGTTGTTAGAATGCTAGGCGTTTGTTGTGATTCCAGTCTTGTTGGCAGTTTTGCGGTGTGTTGTCCTGTTGCTTGTTATTGATTGGTGTCATTATTGTTGTTGTTATTAATTTTTTGTCTTTTTTCAGATTTGGTTTTGTTTAATGTTCTTCACATCAGTGGCTTTGGGTGTGTTTTCCCAAAGCCAGTGGCGCATCCTTTCCAGTATCTTCCTGTTTGTTGTTCTGTGGAGTCCTTATAGGTGCGGGTGAAACCCGCTGTGCTGGCCTTTCTTGGCTCAATGCACCTGACGATTGGGTATCTTGAGCCCTTGGTGGCTGCAATGGTAAGAAAAAACTGTCAATTCTCCCTGCCAGATGGTACTAAATGTCACACATCAAAAAAAAAGGTCAACAGATAATATTCCACTCATGGACTGGCCTGGTAACTCTCATGATCTGTGTATATTTGTGGAATGTGGGGGACTTGACCCACGTTCCACAATTGTCCTTCTGGACCCAAGGTGGCAAAGCAAGATGTGCACATCATCTGTCAATGAACTGATGACTGCCATCAAGATGTTAACTACCAAATTGGCCACTTCACACATGGAAAAATTTCATTTTTTCTATGCCAAAATGGCTGCAAGATGTCATAAAATGTAATGGAGAAGCTACTGAATATCAACTCAATCATGAAGTAACATTTATTTCATCAACACATTAAAATAGCATCAATCACAAAATTCAGCAAAAAAATAGACCCGGTAACATAATTTTAGCAAGCACAGTAAGGTAACAATAATTTAGCTAAGGAGATATTGTCTAACATAACATGCCTCCCAGCAATTAATTTTCATAAAATGAAGAAATTTTGAATATTTTTACAATATATTGTTTTCGCATTGTATTCATATATCTAATCATACGCAAGTCATAATTATTCATGTGTTTGGAAATCTGACATCCAGTAGAGACCGTTTACAATTAGTGACAGCAAATAAAAGTTAACTATTTGTGATGAACTATCAAAAAATTAACAGACATATAATAATACAGGGATGTTTCTTCTATTGGACTCGCAAACTTTTTTTTTCCAACAATTATCTCATATGTAGCTACAGATGAATATATATTTGTAACACCCAGTGCAAAGAAGCTTCACCTCTAATATTACAAAGGTAAAGGAAATGGACTATTCTAAAAGATTAAAGGCCTTGAGGCAAACAGATTAAACGCCTTGAGGCTATACACAGTCCAAAGACGTTTTGAAAGATTCATGGTCATAAAAGTTTCATAAATGTTTAGAAAATTTTGGAAGGCTACACTGTCAATGTCAACAAACAAATTGTAACGAAAGTGACCATGAGAAACCAGGCAAGAAGTGGCAGAATGTGTTGCTTCAAAGTGCCAAAACTGACAAGCGGTAAACAATACAAACAGTTGCATTCAACAGCTTCACGTGCTGGGCACCTTGGTTATTCAACCAAATGCCCTTGGAAATACATGATATTAAACGATTGCCACAACTGTCAGGTATAGCAAACATTTTGAGGTTCAAGATCTGACTGGACATATACCTTAGCTGTGTTCCAGATTAACCCCAAATAAATGGATCCCTCACTGTAGGGACAACTCCCTGCTTAACTGCGACGCCAAGCTGGGATCAGACTGGCTAATGTGGCTACAACATGCAAATGCTGATGCTGCAGAACAAGTAGAGAGTGTCCCACAGATGTGGGCTAGGTGGCAGTCAAGCTGTGACCTGTTGTGAATAGCAAAGAAACTCCAAGTATCCATGTTAGTATATATAGCTATTGCTAAAACTAACATGGCAACTCTTGACTAGAACAAAAGAAGAACTGACAATTCTGAACTGACACTACCACTAGGACATGGGTCTCTGCCCTCATAATGTGCAAATAATAATGCTGTATGCACATCTTTGCCATCAAAGACATATCAGCATTTCATTTGGTATTGCTCCCAGCATGCTTTGGCAAAAACTAAAATTTTACATCAAGTATCCTGCATATGGCTGCTGATATAGCAGATTTCAACAGATTGGTGTAAATTGCCGTTGATACCACCTTTTCAAGCCGTGTCAAAAATTGCCATCGATTTTTGATGAGCGCATTAATGATGGAAAAAAATACCACCAATAAAATCACCTCAATTACCATTATTTTCAGACTGGTTAGGGTTCATCACTTGCAGCATGTTTTTTCAAGTGGCGTTGACCAGGGTGAATCCCCGCATCTTACGCATGACTACTAAAATAAATGACTCAAAAAGTACACAGCCAAGAAACTTTGTATTTAACGTGTGTTATTTACAATAGACCATGCGGCGAGCTATGGCCCCAAATTGGGGGTGATTTTCCGCACTAAACGGTGTGATTGCCCACACTCCCCCAATATCAATAATTAAAATGCTAATTGTGGGGTGATTCCCCACACTCCCCCTATATCAATAATTGAAATGCAAATTGTGGGGTGATTCCCCGCACTCCCCCTATAGCAATAAATGAAATGCAAATTGTAAGTGTGAGTACCAATAGAAAGAGCATGCCTATATTAGTATATATCAGTTGCTTATAACAAAATGTTAGCTATGCAAAATATCATGTCTGGCAGTTTTTTTTATGCTTGTCTTTTACTGCAGTCATACTGGATTGTCGAATGGATTTTCTTTCTAATTTAACAGCGGACAACTGAGTTTTTCTTCTTTAATTGCAAACTAACTTTACTGGAAGTTACCTGAACTAATTATCAACCGGAATCATCAGTAAATGAGCAAATATTACGGAAAAACAATCTTTTTAATATGCTTAAACATATATATAATGTATTTCTTCAATTCTATAGCAAACTAATTGCATTAACATGAATACAAGGCATGCTAGTTTAAGTATTATCTTAATATGAAAATACGATGAAAAAAGATTGTTCCTGGGTGTTAAACATAAGTTAACACTTATGCCTAGACTTGTCACCATGAGTTATAAACATTGAGTCATTATAAAATTAGTTATGCATTTTGATATTAGCTGTGGTGTAATTATTTTGGATCATTCACTTCCAGATCTCACCTTTGTACCTCACCTTTGCAGCCCCCCACAGCCCCAACAGCCCCGCCAACAGAGCAAGCAGGCACGGGAGGCAGTACACCTCAGCACGCCAGCAATCAAAAACAGCACGGTAAAAGCACTGCAGCAGGACGCTGGTCGGAATGCGCTCAATAGTTCAAAAGAAAACAAAACAATGAAGACAAGTCAACAACTGCACACACCTGTCAGCAACACAAACTAAGTCAAAATATCACATCAAATTGAGTCGAGCAAAACTCACACAATACTGCCCCCAATTCCTCTGCCAGGGCCCTCTTGAAGCCGAAAAGTGAATCACACTGCACCACATCAGCGGGCAGCCAGTTCCAAATCTGCACACAGCTAGAATAAAAGAATCTGTGTTTATAGTCTGCCTGACAGCAAGGAACCACCAGCTTGAAAGAATGCCCATGTGTGCCAACATCCGGAGCTCTCTCAAACAGAGCAGACAAACCTGAATTCACAGAACAATGAAAAATCTTCCAACACTTCACAAGATCAGAACGCAACAACCTCCCCCTCACAGAAAACAACTACATTGCTTTGAGCTGCTAACCATAGTCCACTCCATCCAGCCCATCACTCTTCCTGGTCCACCTCCTCTGCACTGACTCCAACAGTCTCAGATCTCTCAAATATCTCACATTCCACACACATGAGCAGTAGTCCAAGATGGGTCTTATATGAGTAATAAATAAAGAGACCATGAAAACAGAACTCCTATTGATAGTGGAACAGAG
>SDVV010031307.1:0-11565 GCA_016164225.1 Gammarus roeselii
ATTAATACATACATATACAAATGTTTGTACACAATCCACAGAAATTTGAATGTATTAGTGGTTACAATACTGTATATGGTGTATGGGCATTATAATTACATGCATATCTTCACAATCATACGTCATTGTAAGAAACGACATATATACGAACAGTAATTGTACCTCTCTGTAGGGCCGTTCCCACTAATTAACGACATTGACACTTGAAAATTTTGTTTTTGAACTGTTATCACATACTATCGGTTACTTTATAACATTAAATTCATGACGTCAATACATCATCTCAGTAAATATATTTGTTTAACAACCTATCCTGATCATAGACCACGGTTATTGAATTTGATATTTTATGCGAAACACTTCTTCTGAGGTATGATGCGAATACGCGAGAATAAGCGGTTAGACACGGCTAATAGTTACATGCATTTCTATTGTTTAAACACCAAGTTTTAACTTCGGGGATCAAGAAGTTTATTTTTCATAAACGGATGACTCTGTGGTCATGTATGATCATTCGTGGACTCAACATGTAAAAAATAATCATTATTCGCTGCGAAATGTCGAATTACTTGTATCTGTTCCATTATTTAGTAGGCCTATGACCGTGACGCAGTCCGAACGACACCCAGGCCTGGAACTGCAGATGGCCTTGCCCGGGCCCTGCAGGAGGCCACCTAATGACCGAGTTGCAAGGTGACGAATGAAACCCAAGCCAACGTTCCAGTCTTACGCTCATAGAAGCAAATATTAAGGGGTGAAACTGGGTAAGAGAAAGCTAGGGATAAAACTTAATAGAGTAGAAGATTGTGACAAGTAAACAGCGTGGATTACTGGGGTTGAAGGACGGATATGTAGCAACATCGTTGTGGCTCATTGCAACGTTATGCATGTCGACATCAACACATGTATAATTACGTATTCAAGAAAAAAAGTCCGGATCACTGGAACTAATTATGATAGTTCAAGAGCTCGAGGTTACGTGTGACGACTCCATCTGAGCGGAAAATCGCGAACATAGAAACCAGTGATAGTAGAAAAATCGTCATTTCTAGGAACGGCGTAGGCACTGGATCCATCATCTGCAAGCAACTACTGACCGGTTTAAGGGCCGGTTCGACCACATCAGCGGTGTTCACATTCGAAAGTAGTCTTTTTACCGTGTTTGAGAAATACATCCCTAAGCTAATTAGCGGGGCTTCTGGTATAGAATTGATCGAGCCGTGACTTGAACGCTCGCGAGTTACGCCATTCGTTACAGCTTCCCTTGGAAGTTTGTTCCATTCTTCGACAACTCGAAACGTGAAGAAGTTACGCGTTATGTCGAGCGTGAAACCCTCCTTACCAACGACGTGTAACCATTGTTCCTGGTCACTCCGTTCGCATCCAGAGTATGAAGGCTCCTACAGTCAACGTTTTCCTTGCTCTTCATAACTTTTCACTCTTGGTTTTTACACATTTGACTCGAAGCTTCTCTACGAATAAAGGTTGAGTTCGCGAAGTCGGTCTTCCTACAATTTTTTTTTGTGTAGCGAGGGGATAAGTTGGTAGCTCTACGTTGCTTCTTCTCGAATTCAATAACGTTCATGTTGTAAGTCTGCGGGAGAGCGGGGAGTTTTTGTATCTCGACTGGTGGACTACTTGGCGTCGAATAATTCAGTCAACTTACCAGTTCGGATCCAGGCAGGTGAAGTCAACTGAGGTCGTCACTGTTCATGTACTCTGAGGTGGGTAAGTGGGTTGATGACGGCGAGGTAGATGACGGCATGGTAGTTGCCGTGTTGGACTTCTCCAAAGGCTTTGATGTATGGTTGAATTCGCTACTTTCGAGAAAAAATACATTTTTAGGAGCGCATGGACAAATTTAGACGTGGGTTTGCACCTTTTCAACAGATCGAACCTTGTGTAATGGCACATATGGTGTCTGCGTTGAATCCTGGCAATTCACGAGTGTTGTGCCGCAGAGGTTTATGTGAAGTTAAGTTCGTCACCGATGTTCCTGCTTGGTGTTGTACATCGTTTGAAAATAATGACAAGCTTACCTTCTAGTTCCAGAGTGATTATCCGACTGCTTCGGATGCCAAGTACTGCAGAGGGAGCTGGACGCTGTGCACTAGTTCTTTTCATCCTGGAATTTTCCTCTGAAATTGTCAAGAAGTTTGACCACGACAATGTCTAGGAAAATTTCTGGGGTTGGGTGTTTTATATAGTGGCTTCAGCTATAGTTCGAACCAGGTGATATCTGTCTTGTTGGTGCACATGAAAATTTGGAGGTGGTGGTTGATTCGGGGTTGAACTTTCATAGACATGTTTGTGGGGAAATTGCTAAGCTGTGCTATCAAATAACCGGCTTCAATCTACACTGAATAGGACTCTAAACATTCAATCTAATTCTATTCATTACCCATGTAAGGCATTTCCTTGATAGTTGCTCCTGCGTTTGGGGTGTTGGATATGTTGTTGACTTGGGTTTGTTGGAGTCGGTCAAGTAAATGTGGAGAAATCAGATAGATGAATGTTGATAATGGTATGAAGCTGAGGCGCCAGAACATTTTTTTATGCATAGCAGGCTGTTGAGATAAAACTTGGAGTACTGGAAGATTTTGTGCGCTGATGACGAGGGTGCTACCCAGCGTCAACATACAACGGTGTACTGACGTTAGAACACGGCGTCACAACCACAAAATAATCATACTCTTTTGTGCGAATGATAAAAAGAAAACAAATCACTGCGAGACGTATCCAGTTGTAAAACAGTATGCGTTGTCATTGGGTCATGCTTGGACTTTGACCTCCTTCAAGTTATCCCTAAGTAATATCTTCAATTGCTGGGGGGGTGTGCTTGTGCTGTTGGCGTTGGCGACCACGCAGAGGTGCTTTTACCTTTGTGTTTGTTGAATTTATTCGTTCTCTTTCGGAGACTTTGGATGGGTTATATCGAGCAACTTTCAAGCTATCTTACAGTTCATATTATAAACGTGGCTTGTTAGCTGATGCGAATAGCTGTGCTGACTTCTCGTGCCTTTTGCTGCCTTCTTGCAGGCACATGAGCTCGGTCGGGCTGCATCAGTGAGAAAAAGGTAGGGAAATCAACCATACTGCAAGACATCCAAGTCTCGATTAAATTATGTCGTCTAAGAAAACATTAAAGCTCACCACATCTGCGGTGCCTCCCGTGCAACCCACTAACTGAGATGGGTACGTCCATGTTTAGATCTTCTACAAAAAAATTCTATCAACAAGACACCCCGAAATTCCTCTTCCAGCATCTCTACTAAAAGACCTTGGAATCACATGGGTATTCAGTGAGAACGTTGGTTACTCGACCTATTCAACAAATACGGAGTCAGTTTTGCAATTTTAGAGGTTAATTCAATTTTTGAGGAACAGGGGGGTATATCTGAAATGAACACTTTGCAGGTCATATCAGACTTGAAAGGTATTGCTTCAACCATAGGCAATGTAAAACACAAACTTCATAACGTCAAAGCTGGAACGCATTGATTTACGACGTGCCATGAATGGGCGGATTGAACTCGTACCAGACCTTGTCGGCTCAATAAGAGATGTATCGACAAGCTAAGTTGGTGATAGTGTTAAGGGGCTTCACTTGGTGGCCCGAAAATATTAGGCCTCAGCGCGGTGCTCGTTACTAGAGATGATAACATGATCTATACGAACCAATTTCCGACTACGGCCTTTCAACCTGTTTTGGTAAATAGGTTCCATAATACCTAGACTAGTAAGGTATGCGCTTCCGCCCACCCTTACCCTATCAATGAAGCGCGAACTTGAAATCGAGCAGGAGCAAACGAATCTTGCAGTGGTCTTGGGACGCCTGTCCATTCAAGGCGTTGATAATGCAGCATTTGATCGGGTGTAATTTGCTCAATACTGACAGATTTTAATTACACCAGAACAATGAAAAGTGTAAGGCAAACGCGAAATTATACTAAATAAGAGTTGAAAAGCGCGTATTTTTGATCAGTTACCTAATTAGGTCAGAAAGGTGTATGCGAGAGTCTCCATCCCTCGTCGTCAAACTGGGCGAGAACTTTGAACTACCAACTAACATAACAATAAACTCAAGTTAACTGTGATTTAGTTACGATTTTACGTACGTTTAGCAAATTTAATCATCATTGAGGCAATATTAAAGCGGATATGCTCAAATTGCACGCACCATCTCTCGCGCTCTTCCTGACCAAATTATAAATTGACAAAGAACACACAGTAATCATGTGATTTATTAGTGATTCAACGTTTGCCTACCAACTTGTATCCTCCTAGCGTCAATGAATAATGCTCATCTGGATAATGCTCATCTGGATAAAGCTGTTCAATATGAGCAAAGGCAGCCCGAGGAAACGCTGTTCAATATGAGCAAATGACAGCCCGATGAAACGCTTTTCAATATGAGAAAATGACAGCCCGATGAAACGCTGCTTAATACGATCAAACGACAGCCCGATGAAACGCCTTTAAATATGAGCAAATGACAGTCTGATGAAACGCTGCTTAATATGAGCAAATGACAGCCTGATGAAACGCTGTTCAATATGAGCAAATGACAGCTCGATGAAACGCTGTTCAATATGAGCAAATGACAGCCCGATGAAACGCTGTTCAATGTGAGCAAATGGCAGCCCGATGAAACGCTTTTCAATATAAGCAAATGACAGCCCGATGAAGCGCTGTTCAATGTGAGCAAATGACAGCCCGGTGAAACGCTGTTCATTATGAGCAAATGAGAGCCCGATGAAACGCTGTTCAATATGAGCAAATGACAGCTCGATGAAACACTGTTCAATATGAGCAAATGACAGCACGATGAAACGCTGTTCAATATGAGCAAATGACAGCTTGAAGAAACGCTGTTCAATATGAGCAAATGACAGCCCGATAAAACGCTGTACAATAAGAGCGAATGACAGCCCGATAAAACGCTGTTCAATATGAGCAAATGACAGCCCGATGTGCTTTAACATTCCGTTTTTAAGCTTATAATATGTAGCCTAAGTTTGAGTTTCTCACGGTGCGAGCGGCTGGATAGGGCTAGCCTCCCCAAAAATTCTCCCTTCAGCCAACAGATGAGCACTCGTCGAAGATCAGTCGTCAAATGGGGGTTCATTTGTGCCTGCTTGTTGTAACGAGATCAGCAGTTTTGTGCTCGGTATAGGGTAGCAGCTGGCCATGTGTTTATTCTCTGTTGCCTTCATAGCCCTGTACGTATAACAAAAGTTGAGGACGAGTCTGTGATTCTCTTGTGTGCCAATAAGATATATGGAACCGGGGGGACACGCCCCTCAGAGGTTGACGAACAGTGGGGCTGCTCCCTGATTGGACAATTCCGTTCTCACGCAGTAGAGAAAGGCGCTTTCCTTTATGTAAGATTGTGAGTCGTGACAGCCAGTTGGGGAATCAGGGCACCTTTTGGTAGACGGACAGTGTGGAGTTGGGCACAGTAAAGCACACAACTTATTCAACGCACCGTCTCTTTTTGTCTATTTTAATCGCTTACAATAATAAGCCTCAGTGTTCGTGCATTTGTAAACTTATTCAGATATCATGACAACTACACAATATTAATCATACACCATTGACTTGTAACTGCCACCGTTTATGTGTTCTTGTTTGAATATTCAAATTAATAACTAATTAAACATCGCCTATCAATTTAATCTTTGCACCACCTATAAGTCTTAATTAACGACTAGTAACGATGGAGTTTACAACACTAGTGACAGTGCACGTGGGATTTGAAGCAAGTAAACAATTCTCATTCTCATATAAATCATGTTTCAAGTCCCCTTCCACACTCCTCCGTTGAGACACTCGAACCAGCCTATACACCTCTCGTGCCACACGCTACCATGTAAAATAAAACAAACATACAATGGGGTAACAGCGAGGCAGCCTGACGAGAGGATGGATAAACAACGAGGTGGCGTGGACCGAGTGCCACGTCACTACTGGCTGTCGTTCAGGCAGAACCGAGGATGACGAGTGTACAGCCGTCTGTCGATCTGTGGCAGAAAGACACAAAACAGTCCTGGGATGCCAGCAAGCTACACACAGATCGTCCACAGTCGAAGAACAGCCCGATGCCAGGCTGGCGGAAGCAGACCCCTCTCTGCCAGGACGGCCCGTTCCGTCAGGACAGCCAGTTTCGAACCGGCTGACAACGCTGCAGGTTTCTCAAAAAGTTTTGACCAAAACAAGGGCAAAAAAAACTAAGCATTGAAGTGTGAATCATAACAATCGCAGTAGGCCGCTTTCCCGTAAGACGTGATATTGAGGAAGTTCGTGATAAACTAAATTTACCACACTAAAATTTAAATATATCTGTCAAGTCCTAAAGTGGCTGTGAAATTAAATTCAAATAGGTGCGCGTGATTAACAACCGCTGATTCATTAGATCAATTTTTTTGTGTGTTTTGCATATTTAAAAAAATTCAACGTCGACGTGTGGTAGTGCTCAATAAGAATTCTCCTGCATATGGTCACTCACCCGTAAATCATATCATAGCCTGTTTCGTGGCAAAGTTCATACAATGTCTTGTGTTCTGTGGCAAATTTGTTAGTGGGTAGAAAATGCTTGGTAACGTTTAATGACAAGATGTGCTTATAGTCATTAACTGTTTAGCTTTCTTTTTGAGTCATGCCACTTCTGTCTTTGTCAAATGATTAGACATTTATGAAATTATTAGTCCTAATGATAAATGGGAGCGTGCACGAATAAATGTCATACAATTGAAGTTACCGCGTGACGCGTAATAGTGAGTAGCACTGACAATAATTTAGTTCATTGCTGGTCGAGTGCGCGTTTCACCAAATGAGTAGATGTTTGGTAGCGTTCTGAAGTGAAACATAATAGGATGGATGAATGCGATGAAATGATCATTTGATGGGTTGGACGTATATACGAGTGTTGCGCGGGCTTGACTGATGCGATACAGGTGTGTGAAACGAATGACCATGAGATGCGATACAGTTGTGTGAAACGAATGACCATGAGAGTAGAGGGATGAAAAAACAATTTTACAACAAACTCGCACAACATTCACAAATACAGAATACATGCAATGACTTGGAAAATCAAGGGAGGCCACGCGCCAGTCGTTCATAAACGATAATTCCTAACTCAGGTCAGGCGCGCAAAAAAAAAGAAAGGTGAACCGTCGAGTTGTTCCTATGAATAACAAGCAAGAGGCCTTACTGGTGAGGTCGATCTGACGTACGTGCAGACATAAAATCCAATCCAGGTGTGCTTGAGTCATCTATTTAGTTCGCATACTAAATTGAAAAAAAATACCAGAATATCTTAATGTCGAGGAAATCAAGTTAGAGGTGAACTGGGCACCACAAAACTCTAACAAACGCTCATATGTCAACTGAACACAATACATCGAAGGCTTAATTGGACGATTGCCCCTCGATCAAACGTGAAATGCATTTTGGTACGAATTATATTAGCACCAACCATCAAAAATGGTGTCTTAACCCAATGTTGGTTTTCAGGCACAGCGCGAAATCTTCTGTGCAGGTTGAAAACGACAGAATAAACTGTGGACTACCCCCAGGCAGAAGCACATGACTGCGCGGTGTAGGAAAAGTGACCTCGAGGACGTCTAGAACCCCGCGACCAACGAAAAGGACATCGAGGACGTCTAGAACCCCGCGGCTAACGAAAAGAACATTGATGACGCCTAGAACCCTGCGGTCAACAAAAAAAAAGATTGACCTCGAGGACGATGTCACTATAAGAAGGGGAGGTGTTAAAACACTCCGTTTATACGCTTATAATATGTAGCCAATGTTTGAGTTTCTCACGGTGCGAGCGGCTGTATAGGGCTCGCCTCCCCCAAAAATGCTTCCTTTAGCAAACAGATATGTGCCCCCGGATTTGGTTACTCGTCGAAGACCCGTCGTCAAATGGGGGGTCATTTGTGCCTGTCTAATGTAACGAGATAAGCAGTTTTGTGCCCTGTATAGGGTAGCAGCTGGCCACGTGTTTATTCTGTTGCCTTCATAGCCCTGTATGTATTACAAAAAATGAGGAGTATGTGATTCTCTTGTGTGCCAAGAAGAGATCTGGAACCGGGAATACAGCCCCTCAGAGGTTGACGAACAGTGGGGCTTCTCCCTGATTGGACAATTCCATTCTCACGCAGTAGCGCAAGGCGCCTTCTTTTATCTAAGATTGTGAGTCGTGGCAGCCAGTTGGGGAATCAGGGCACCTCTTGGTAGACGGACAGTGTGGAGATGGGCACAGTAGGGTACACATCTTATTCACAACGCACCGTCTCTTTTTGTCTATTTTATTCGCTTATAATTATGGGTCTCCGTGCTTGTGCAATTGTAAACTTATTCAGATATCATAACAGCTACACAACATTAATTATACAACTTTGATTTGTAGCTGCCCTCGTTCATGTGTTCGTGTTCAATTATTCAAAATGAACAACGATATATCGCCTATTCATTTAATTTTTGCACCACCTATAAGTTTTAATTAACGACTAGTAACGATGAAGTTTACAACAAATGAAACGCTGTTCAATATGAGCAAACGACAGCCCGATAAAACGCTGTTCACTATGAGCAACCGACAGCCCAATAAAACGCTGTTCAATATAAGCAAATGACAGCCCGATGAAACGATGTTCAATATGCGCAAACGACAGCCCGATGAAACGCTGTTTAATATGAGCAACCGACAGCCCCATGAAACGTTGTTCAATAGGAGCAAACGACAGCCCCATGAAACGTTGTTCAATATGAGCAAATGACAGCTCGATGAAACGCTGTTCAACATGAACAAACGACAGCCCTATGGAACGCTGTTCAATATGAGCGAATGACAGCCAGATGAAGCGCCGTTCAATATGAGTAAACGACAGCCCGATGAAACGCTGTGCAATATGAGCAAACGACAGCCCGGTAAAACGCTGATCAATATGAGCAAACGACAGCCCGATGAAACGCTGTTCAATATAAGCAACCGACAGCCCGATGAAACGCTGTTCAATATAAGCAACGACAGCCCGATGAAACTCTGTTCAATATGAGCAACCGACAGCCCGATCAGACGCTGTTCAATATGAGCAAACGACAGCCCGATGAACCGCTGTTCAATATGAGCAACCGACAGCCCGATCAGACGCTGTTCAGTATGAGCAGCCGACAGCCCGATTAGACGCTGTCCAATATGAGCAGCCGGCAGCCCGATCAGACGCTGTTCAATATGTGCAAACGACAGCCCGATGAAACGCTATTCAATATGAGCAACCGACAGCCCGATCAGACACTGTTCAATATGAGCAACCGACAGCTCAATCAGACGCTGTTCAATATGAGCAACCGACAGCCCGATCAGACGCTGTTCAATATGAGCAACCGACAGCCCGATCAGACGCTGTTCAATACGACCAAACGACAGCCCGCAGACGCTGTTCAATATGAGCGACCGACAGCCCGATCAGACGCTGTTCAATAGACACTGCATACGTCAGATTAAGCCACTTTGTTCTTAACAGTGCGTGCGTCGACGCGAGGATCAAGGTGGGCTGGGTTTTGCATGATTGGTCCGGAGAGGCTTTAGGTCGTTCAAACCGTTGGAAGTAAGTTTCCTCGCTCTTTAGTTGTTCGACAAAAAAACGACGACGATCTGCATACGTGTGGGCTGGCAACAACGCCGACAGATCCACAAACCACATTCACATGAATAAACCATATTTACACTATTTTGCCCGTCTAAAGATGGAAATATGTAATGTTTATCGGGAGAGGTTTTGCTTTACTTTCTTCTGCTGCAAGAGGCGAGATTTGTATTCCATTGGAATAAGGGCATCCCAGGACCAAATAGGACCATTTAAGAACAACGCCATGTCCTGGAGACAAAACTGGACCAAGCACATAAAGGTTCAAAATATACCAACATCTTGGAGTACCACACGTTTCCATGAACGCAAATGACGCAATTGGATCATTATCAATATATTTCATGTTACGCAACATAATGAACACAACCATTTTTGGTCATAAATAGGCGACTGATGTGGTATGGCTCAAGACGCGTCTCCCGCGAACTTTGTTCATGCACACGTACTCCCGCCTCGTGTGCATTGCTTGCGCACGAGTCCTTATCTAATATGAATCAAACCCTTCGAGCATTTGACCATCGTGTGCATTGGCTAACAACACAACAGGAATAGGCTGACGTCACGAGGTCACCGCACGGTCAGTTTTCTCTTGCTGAGTTTTAAATTCGCTCTTCTCGCGAGGATGAGGAAAGCAACTGACGTGGGTTAGAATAATCTGGTGAGTGGAGAACTTCAGCATTGATATTGCAGCACGGCTTCATCACAGTGCCAAGGTCACACTGCACAATTACTAAATATTTTTTGGCACCAGGTAATAAGTAGCAAAGAATGAAAAACAATACCTCATAATGAATTCAACGTATTGGATTTCAACGAAATTAATAATTACCATGGAAAAATGATCATCTATGAAGGCCGAGAATCTTCAATGGGATAACTATTTTTCTCGCCATTTACATATTTCTGAAAGCCCTCGTACCACAGTACCCGGCTATGCGCAACACTGTTAAGGAAATGGCCTTCGCAGACGCACGCATCGAAAGCAGTGTTGTGTGGTAGACCAGTGGGTACTAATACCAATAGTTTCGAACGCTGAATTGACTAGCACGATAAGAACACGACACAGATAGTGATTGTGGGCAAGTGAGCATCCACTTAGAAGTGTTTCTTCAAGTGCCTCACTCGTGAGCGCATGTGTTGCGACGGAAGTTCCTTTACATCTGCGTACAAGTGCTCCCAAGAAAGTTCATCAACACCCTGTTCCCGGTTAGAGTACCAATAGTTACAATACTCTCGCTTGAGTACCAGTGGTTACAATACCCCCCATAGAGTACCGATGGTTACAATACTCTCGTAGGAGTACCAATAGTTACAATACTCTCGCTAGAGTACCAATAGTTACAATACTCTCGCCAGAGTACCAATGATTACAATACTCTCGATAGAGTACCAATGGTTGGTTGCAATACTCTCGTTGAACATTACTATAGTCAAGATTTTGCTCGCAGTGCCGACCCTTCGTTTTCTCGCACAAGAGTCTAGATATTAGCCAAGCGCGTACGTGACTGCAAGAGCCCGGTTTCATGGGCTTCTGCGTGTCTTTCAGATCCACCACTAGAGCAGGCGGCATCGGCACGGAGGAGTTTAAAAATAAGTGGCATCGGCACGGAGAGGTTAAAAAACAAGTGGCAAGGCACGAAACTGTTTAAAAACAAGTGGCAAGGCACGGATGGTTTAAAAACAAGTGGCAAGGCACGGAGGAGTTTAGAAACAAGTGGCGAGGCCCGGAGGGGTTTAAAAACAAGTGGCAAGGCCCGGAGGAGTTTAGAAACAAGTGGCAAGGCACGGATGGTTTAAAAACAAGTGGCAAGGCCCGGAGGAGTTTAGAAACAAGTGGCGAGGCCCGGAGGGGTTTAAAAACAAGTGGCAAGGCCCGGAGGAGTTTAGAAACAAGTGGCGAGGC
>SDVV010031309.1:0-11565 GCA_016164225.1 Gammarus roeselii
ACCCTTTCATTACCCCATTTTGATAATTCGATTTCCTTCAACGTTTGTAGATTTTTCTTCACATGACATATCCTCGATATCACAGTCACTGATATCCATTCCACTGAGAGTATCTCACATTTTTTCCCCTTATTTTCAATTTCGGTTATAGCTCGGGTCTTTCTCCCACCATAGCGATTTAGCCATTTTCCCCCAATCTTCATACATTCTTAGCTTGAGTGTTAGTGGCACCATACTTTCTATTACGCTCGCACCATTTTGAGCACTGTCTTTCTCATTACATTGGAGACCCAAGTCCGGATTATTATGTTCTAGCATTACGCCCATAGCATCCTCTGAGGTCATATTTCCTCGTTCATTTTCAAGATAAGCATATTCAAGATAATGCTGTCCTTTCAGATGACGCCAAAACCCGAATGTGGAGCCTGATCTGCTTAATTTTATCTCTGCACTGCAGATAACACATACCTCCGTTTTTTCATTCGTGTTAAAATATTTCCACATCAAACTTGGCGGCATCTTTCTTCCCCGAAAGCGAAACGCCATCTGAAGAGTGCAGATATGTGTGTGTGTGTGTGTGTGTGTGTGTGTGTAAATGCTGACATTTTACCTAGATTGACCGTGAATACGTCTACATTCGCACCATGTTGATACAAAATGCAGGAACATTGATACATCCAGCAAGACTGGGTGACTATACGAGCCATGCTGCAATCGAAAAAAATAGCTAGAAGTCATTGATGATGTAAGGAAAAATCTGTTATCTATACTAATAAGGCAATAATAAACCATGTCAATCCCTAATCAATTGTTTATAATATCCTAAAACTCAAAGAATAAGCAAAGAATTTGCATATAACGTGTAAGTAGGAGACAACATCGAATTGTCGTGAAAAAATTTGGTAGATCAAAATTGGAAGTGTATCAAAACTGCATAGGTTAGATCAAAAAATGTAGAGTCAAGTGGACCTAATTTGTAATGGATTGTATATATCAAAGACAAAAAAATACCGTACATAAGTTAGGTTAGGTTAGGTTTTTGACATGAATACACGTATTCAGGACTAAAGACATACATATATACGTAATTGATTGCCGCAACGAGTGATGATAGGCTTAAAGATTTGTAAAAGCATTATAATAGCAAGTTGTCTGACATGATTGGAGTCAGTGTTACGTGGACGATAAGCGGATTCGGACGGTTCGTCCTCAAATAGATAAAAATGAATGTTCAAGTGACAAAAATTTGTTTACGTGTTCTGAAAGAAGAAATCTCCGAAGATGATATGAGACGGATCGAGGATATATTGACAAGTGATGAAGATATCAGATATATCAGAATGGGTAAAACAAGAATCAAAAGAGTGGGAGATAACATTTATATATGGATGAAGGAAAAAGGAAGTCGAATCTGGGTAACTGACATTGACAGGTTTCAATCGTATGTATCAAACTTCAAGGAAAATGAGAAATCAACTCTCGAAATTGATATGGTTCGAGAGGAAAATCATCATGACTGTAATAGAGCTGAAGTGTTGGGGAACGGTTTTTACCTAAGAACCAAAGAAAACCTGGAACGAATGCAAGAATTCCTCATTGATGAAAAACAGAATGACATTGAATTTGGGAAGATTCGAATAATTAAAGTTCAAGAAGAAGAAGAATTACATTTGTACACGCAAGGGCACGGAACAGCTTTCGGAATGCGCAACAAAGATATGGTGGA
The DNA here is from genome assembly GCA_016164225.1 of Gammarus roeselii. NCBI lineage: Eukaryota > Metazoa > Arthropoda > Malacostraca > Amphipoda > Gammaridae > Gammarus > Gammarus roeselii. The sequence goes on from SDVV010031309.1 coordinate 1,727, forward strand.
TTATATGATGGATTTTGAGAAGAAACTTAGACATCGTGATGCTGGGTATGGGTGGTTGTACGAGCCCTGCTGTGATCGAAAAAATTAGTTAGATGTCATTGATGGTGATGACAGCAAGATCTGTAAATAATAATAATAAAGTTCGTAAATCTTGAATCAATTGTTTATAATATCCGATAACTCAAAGGTTAAGCGATGAAATTGCCTACATTGCATTGGTCGAAGGAAACAATGAAATTGTTGAATACGGTAGGAGAATATATTTCAAGGGATGCAACGCTAACCTTAAACCTATCTCGGGGTAAATGCTGTATATGTGTGACAGAATGGTGAGATAAAAATCAGAGTCCGATGAGACAATATTCAGTCAATATTGGGATTCTGTTGTGGAAGGATGGGTTATAGCTTGAGTCCTCGATTGTTCGATAGAAGTGGGGTGATGGGGGCTTGTAAGTTGTGCCAGAAAAAAATAAAATTGAATAAACATAAATCTACGAGTAACGTGTGACGACATTTGAAACGATGTCATCGTGAAGAGTTTGAAAAAAATATAGGAATGAAAAAAAAAACGGATCAACTGTGCAAGTCGTCAAAGGATGACGTGACAGGAGATATTGAAGAAAAATGTGTTAGACCGAGTATGAAATGAAGAGGTCGATTGTACGATGAAAACATAAAAACCATCTAAGATGAGAAAAATCTGCCCACTCAGCCAACTAATATGGGTCGAGAGTGACCACGGAGTAGAAAGGATGAGGTGTCAAAACTGCAAAGAATGGATGAAATGTAGAGACAAGTGGAGAAATGTATTAGGCATTGTATAAAAAACAATGACTGAATACCGTACATAAGATAGGTTAGGTTAGGTTACGTTAGGTTAGGTTGGGGAGGAATTAATGCATCCAGCAGTGTATGGTAACCCTTTTGCATAAAAATGTGTGTAAATGCCTACATGGTAACCCATACATGTAGCAATGCAGTGAAGGTAACGATCCTGTATGTATAAATTGGAGTCATATCTGTACTCTTCAGTTGGCGATTCGCTTTCGGGGAAGAAAGATGCCGCCAAGTTTGATGTGGAAATATTTTAACAGGAATGAAAAGACGGGGGTATGTGTTATTTGCAGTGCAGAGATAAAATTACGCAAATCAGGCTCCACATTCGGATTTTGGCGTCATCTGGAGGGACAGCATTATCTTGAATATGCTTATCTTGAAAATGAATGAGGAAATATGACCTCAAAGGATGCTATGGGCGTAATGATAGAACATAATAATCCGGACTTGGGTCTCCAATCTAATGAAAAAGACAGTGCTCAAAATGGTGCGAGCGTAATAGAAAGTATGGTGCCACTAACACTCAAGCTAAGAATGTATGAAGATTGGGTGAAAATGGCAAAATCGCTATGGTGGGAGAAGGACCCGAGCCATAACCGAAATTGAGAATAAGGGGAAAAAATGTGAGATACTCTCAGTGGAATGGATATCAGTGACTGTGATATCGAGGATATGTCATGTGAAGAAAAATCTACAAGCGTTGAAGGAAACCGAATTATCAAAATGGGGTAATCAAAGGGTGGCAAGTGTTGCATACACTTCTCCCAAAGGTCGACGTTTACCTACAATGTGTTCTAAGGGCGTTAGTCTAGAGCGCCAATAGATCAGAGAAAAAACCAAACCCAGATGATAAATCCTACACCGATAAGACAAGTTGATAGCTTCAGGTGAGGAATAAATATACGTCATTGATAAGGAAGCCACAGACTGTCACTTATACCAAGGATCAATATAACACAAGAGAGCGAGGTCGAAGTCATTATTTATGTTACGTCAAAATGCTCACATCGAATTTTTGGTGTGAAACCGATATATTTTCGTAAAAATGATATCCCATGTATATATAAATGTGTCAAAATCTATTTTCAATAAAAATATTAAATCAAATAAATCTTTGTTTACAATATCCTAAATTTGACACGATTGAACTAGCATTGAAATGCACTAAAACGCCTCTTGCCCCACGTTGAAAATGTGATAGATATTAGGCTAATTGAAGTTGTACTCAGCACCCTAAGCTTTCGTGGGTAAAATATATCTTCATAGGTGAAGGTTAGCCAAACCGTAAATGGTATAGGACCCCTCCATTCAGTAGATCGTCTACTAAATGTCAAAGTATACATTTGCAGGGGATCAATAACGCAAATTCCCTAAAGATGCATAATGGACATGCATCTCTTGAACATACATTCCTCCAAAATATCCGACATTTAACTCTGAGATCATGAGTATACGCTATTTTTACTACAATACCATTCAATTCTATAACAAATTTCTAGACCTATTCCAGTCACGTATAATACTTCAGACATGTCTAGCATCTGATTCACCAACTAATGAGGTCACATGGGTACAGTATCGGGGAAAAAAAAATAGGTAGAGGTTAGTCAGAAATAGGACATTTTCGTATGAAATTATGAAAACACCTCTATCTCCGCAGGTTTTTATCCTCTAAACGATCATAAATATTCATCGTATGCTCTTACCTATTCCTTGCATGCTCTCATGTTCATAAAAAAATAATATATATACTATTATTCATGCCTCATCGTCCACCTAAATACCCTTGAAAGAATGCAGTGGAAAGAAACCCATGAAAACTTTGTAAATGAGTCAAATAAAGCACAACTAACTAAACTCTCCTTATAAATACCCCTATTTCATGCATAACTACATCGAATATCCTATTAAATAAGGTTTGAGTAGTAAAAATGTCTATTGGGCCCTTCAATAACAAACATAGTAATATAAACACCTACCGTGCGAAATATTCCAAACGTATACAGAATCGAGAAGACCTAATAACATACATCTCCATAATCCGTACGTAAGCACTCGTAAATATAAGCAAAAAGACATCGTAATGCAACTGAATTCCCCAAGATGTTCTTATCTCGAGATAAGATCATTGTGTGACCGCGCGTCAAGAGATAAAATCGCTCATTAGCATTTGCGGTATGGACACCGCCGAGTCTGGTCGATCCCTCCCCTCTTCCCCACCCGTCACGGACAGTTTCTATGTATCGTAAGCATGTCACTTGATCAGAATAGAAGCAAATAAACATATAACTACAATGTCCGAGAAATACAGCGCCTGAAACACTAACAAACAACAAACATCCTAACCAGTACATCGGCCGAGTCATAAAGAACATGCATTCCTGTTATCTCTACGTACTGTATCATCAGTAACTAACTTGATCAAATTTGTCTTAACATAAAACTACAATGTCCTAGAAATACAGTGCCTGAGTCACTAACAAATAACATACATCCAAACCAATACATTCGATAAAAGGTTCAAAGATCTAGTCATCCTATATCTAATTCCTTCACTAAAAGCATACATCCTAATTATCACCAATCTAATACATTCACAAAATAACACATCCTAATTATCGTCAATCTATTTCCTTCACTAAAAGCATATTCGGTCGAGTCACAAAAAACCTCCGTGACCCAAATAGAACAGAGCACTCGAGATGCGATCTAACAAAATGCATTAGCCGAGTCACAAAAAACCTCCGTTCATGGTATCTCTACGTAACATCAGAAAGTAACTTGATCAATTTGTCTTAACATATAACTACAATGCCCGAGAAATACAGCGCCTAACCAATACATTCGATAAAAGGTTCAAAGATCTAGTCATCCTACATCTAATTCCTCCACAAATCATACATAGAGTCACTAATTATAACCAAAATCTAATTCCTTCACAAAAGTATACATCCATTAATTATCACCAATCTAATTCCTTCACTAAAAGCATACATCCTAAATCCTTCACTAAAAGCATACATCCAAAATCCTTCACAAATAATAAACACCCTAACCAATACATTCGATAAAAGGTTCAAATATCTAGCCATCCTATATCTAATTCCTTCACTAAAAGCATACATCCTAATTCCTTCACTAAAGCATACATCCTAATTCCTTCACAAATAACATACATAGAGTCACTAATTATAGCCAAATCTAATTCCTTCACGAAATCATACATCCATTAATTATCACCAATCTAATTCCTTCACTAAAAGCATTCATCCTAAATCCTTCACAAATAACATACATAGAGTCACAAATTATCCATTGTCGTTTTTGCAGTCCCTTTTCGATTGCCGTTTTTGCTCCTACTTTTTATTGCCGTTTTTGCTCCTTCTTTTTATTGCCGTTTTTGCTCCTACTTTTTATTGCCGTTTTTGCTCCTATATTTACTACTCAGGTGCCACAGTCTTCACCACTCTTGACATGAAGTCTAGTTTCTGGCAGGTAGAACTCGACAAAGAGTCTCGTGACATAACTGCCATTCGAACTAATACTGACGCGTTTCGATTCCTAAGAACTCCGTTTGGTATAATTAATCCGCCCAGCGTGTACCGAAAAGTGTGCAATCTTGCCTTCAGTAAATACCTGAACAAATTCTTGTACTGTTATGTTGACAACATTGTAATTTTTTCGAGCAACTTTGAGGAACATATGATTCATCTGGGAGAAATTTTCAATCAGATCGAGTCATGTGGTTTCAAACTGGGGTTGAAGAAATGTCAATTCGTCTCTAGCTCGGTAAAATATTTGGGACATCTTGTCGATAACACGGGCATACAACCTGACCCAAAAAAGGTGAGAGCGCTCTCTGACGTGCCACGCCCTCAATCTGTGAAGCAGGTGAGGCGGTTCCTCGGGGCAACAGGTTATTACCGGAAGTTCATTAGAGACTATGCGCACGTCTCCGCCCCACTCACTGCTTTAACGAAAAAGAACACAAAATTATCTTGGACCGGTGAGCACCAAAAGGCTTTCGATACATTAAAAAATCAACTTGTTACCTCACCCATTTTAAAATACCCTGATTATTCTACACCTCTTGTATTGCACACTGACTGCTCAAAAGTTGCGATTGGAGCAGTGTTAAATCACCAACATCCCAATAGCGAATTACCAATTGCGTTTTTCAGTCGAAAACTGCGTGGGCCAGAGCTTAATTATTCAGAAACCGAGCAGGAAGCACTGGCCATTCACGAAGCTATTAAATTTTTCCATCCATATCTGTAGGGCTATAAGTTCGAAGTGGTTACTGATCACGCTCCCTTGCGATACATCTTTAAACACAAAACATCTGCCCCTCGAATCGCCAGATGGGCGCTGATGCTGTCCGAGTATGACTATACGATCCGGTACAAAAAAGGAAAAAATCATGTTTTTCCCGACTTCCTGTCCCGGGCTCCCGTGGACAGCGATCACGAAGCCGGTGAAGCCCGAGACGATAAAGACGTTACTTGCTCTGTCTTTGTTGATGACGGACCAGAGAGCAGCGCAGACCCGACCCTCGACCGATCACTGATCAGACAAGAGCAATTAGCTGACCCGTTCCGATGAAAAATAGTGAAATTCCTGGAGGGAAACCAGTCAGATCTTCCCGAATTGGGCGGTGCCGAGGAATACTTCATGGACGATGGCATTCTGTGTCGTCTCCCTCGATTTAATAGACGACACGGACGACTAAACATTCAAACGGTAGTTCCAAGGAAACTCGTGCCGATTGCGTTAAAACTTTCTCACGACTCCAAGGTATCCTCTCACATGGGTTTTCTCCGAACCGTGGAAAGAGCTCGCGACCGATTCTTTTGGTTTAACATGACATCCGATACTAAGCGCTACGTTCGTGAATGCCTTCATTGTCAGAAACGCAAATGGCAAGGTCAAATGAAAGCTCCGCTTGGCGAATTCCCACCGGTTAGTCAGTTATCCAATGGAGCGTGTGGGTGTCGATCTGATCGAATTACCGACGAGTTACTCCGGCAACAAATATGGCCTGACTATTGTTGATCATTTTTCAAAGTACGTTTCCGTTTACCCACTTCCAAACAAATCCGCTGAAGTCGTTTCCAAGGCCCTGATGCAATTCATCGCTGAAAATGGATGTCCTCTCGAGATCGTCAGCGATCGAGGGGGGGAATTTGTAAACGAACTTTCCAATGATGTCCTCCGAAAATTAAAAATAAAGACCAAACTAACTACTGCCTATCACCCAATGAGCAACGGTTTAACGGAAAAAATGAACTCCGTCTGTAAACGCGCTTTGAGTCACTTATCCTCTGATGACAAGTTCACCTGGGACGACAGCGTTCCACTTGTTACTCTTGCGATCAATACCGCCTTCCAAACAAGCATCAACGACGTTCCTCTCTTTCTGTTTCATGGTCGAGATGCTCACCTCCCCTTCGGAGACTTCTTCTCAAAACAACCAATCAATTACGACAGTGATACTAACTACGCGGTTGAAATGTCGCTGAGGTTAGCAAATGCTTTCAGGCAAGTAAGAAAACAGTCCAAAATAGCTCATGACAAATCAGCTAAGTATTACGATAAAACGGCCAACAGCAAACTCATAACACCGGGTTCTTAAGTCCTCCTACGAAATGAAACGGCAAAAACAGAAGGCACGCAAGTCTGGCCCACCCAATTCCTTGGCCCATACAGAGTACTCGAACGAAACAATGACAACTATACGATCCGTGTTTTATACGCCGACCGCAACGTCCAGATTGTTCACGTCAAAAGGTTGAAGCTGGCCCACTTACGACTCGATGACCCCTACTCGCACAACAATGGTAATGAGGTGTCTACCAACACCGACCACACCGCTCTCCCTGCAGTCGCAAGCCCGTCAATCCGATGAGGCTGATTGAATAACGGGAACTAAACCAATGCCTAGATACAATCTTAGAAGTAGCAGAAAATAGTTTCTAAGGTGTGAACATAATTTTAATTTGTATGGAGACATGAGTTGGATTGTGTTAGTCCCGTAATATGTAGTTTTGAAGTTTTGTATCTAACATTTGTTTATGACTAATTCAAGAATACAATTATACACCTCAAATTTATGTTAATAGCTCTCACGGGCACTCTAACATATGACCATGTGAAGGATCCAATCAATATAATAGCTTGAGTAACCATGTCGATCAACATAGATTTCAGTTCAAACTCTATGTAAGAGTCAGTGAATTCTCTATCATTCTGCTGCTCAGGATTATGTCCTTGCCACTGCTTGACTTGGTTACTCAAGGGACACTTATTGCAATATATTGCAAATCTCTAAAAACTCCCTTTGCCCTACTCCGTCTCTGGCAGCCACACACCGGTGCTAAGCGGCGACAGACCAACAAGCCCGGGTCCACCCCCTCCTCCTGACATCTGATGCTGCCATGTTGCCAGTATCAGCTCAAGGAACTTTCAAGCTGTAAGTAAACAATAAAAAACGAGAGACACCTTCCCGCAACGGGAGGGCACAGGAACGAAAAGGTGATGCTAATCAACAACCACGTCGACCAGAGGTGATGCTAATCACCAACCATGACGAGCAAAGGTGATTCTAATCACCACCGTCCACGAAAAAGGAATACGCCCCTACGTACTGACGATGCGAAACAGCTGAGATCTTCTGACACCGAGCCCGGAATAACCGTCCTCGCGATGACTAGCGTTGATGTCTACTCATTAAGGTCGACAAGTGAACTGAGATAGAATCGGTCCCCTCCTCCAGCAAGCAACAACTCCAGCCTCATCAAATGAAATATTCTTAGAACCCACAAAAAAAGGCGCCAGGTCTTCTATCATCTGCCAGGAGGCAGTGAAATTCTCAAACATAGGGGGGTGTTTTACACCTTACATATCGGTTTATATATATTTATGTATAGTCGCTGCTCTCAGCGACTACGGGCCCTGGGTAGGATTCCAAACATATTTCTGTAAGTGTAGGATAGTTTTCGTTGTACTAAATAACTCCGTCGTGTTGATATCTACATTGATACCTAGTTTTAAATCTGTACGTTCTGTGTATTTATTCTACTCGCACGAGAACCGTTGTACGTGTAGGCCATTTGTGCCTGTCAATCAAGTGGAGACGTAAGCATTTCTTGTGTCTGTTAGGATAACGTCTGTCCCGGGTAATGTTACATGGACGAGAGCATTCGTAAGTGTATGCCATTTATGCCTATACAACAAGTGGAAAGGTCAGCATTTCGGTGCCTGCTATAGAATTGCATGAACGCCATGTGTTGAGCCTAGAAATAATAAAATAACTTGGGTGCCAATGGGACACCAGTAAATCCGAGGACACGCCCTTTAGCAGTTAGCTAACTGTCGAAATGCTCTCATTGGACAATTCCAATCTCAAACATTAACGCGAGGCGCCTCCTTCTTTCTGTAAGATTTTGAGCGAATGAAACAGTTAGCCAAGGGCAGAGCGGACAAGGTCAGACCAACACCGGCGGCCACCGCAGTAGGACCTAAAGTTGAGTATTGGCGTGGGAACTTTGATCCATTTACTGTAGAGAATGTTAGGATTTCACTGACTCGTTGATTAAAGAACCGTAGCAATAGTGAGTGTTTTATTTCGGTCTAAGTTACCTAAATTATTCATTAAGAGGTCAATAGTAAGAGACTCACAACAGCGTTGGAGTGTAGAGCTGCTCTCAATTAGACAGAGACGGTCGCGCTGGAGTGTAAAGCTGCTCTCACTGGGAGAGAGAGTCGCGTTTGAGTGTAGTTGCCCTCAATTGGAGAGAGAGGGTCGCGTTGGAGTGTAGAGCTGCTCTCAATTAGAGAGAGAGGGTCGCGTTGGAGTGGAGAGCGGCACTCAATTGGAGAGAAAGGGTCGCATTGGAGTGTACAGCTGCTCTAAGTTTTGAGAGAGAAGGTCGCGTTGGAGTGTAGTGCTGCTCTAAATTGGAGAGAAAGGGTTGCTTTGGAGTGTCGAGCTGCTCACAATTGAAGAGAGAGGGTCGTGTTGGAGTGTAGAGTTGCTCTCAATTAGAGTTAGAGGGTCGCGTTGGAGTGGAGAGCTGCTCTCAATAAGAGAGAGGGTCGCGTTGGTGTTTAGAGCTGCTCTCCATTAGAGACAGAGGGTCGCGTTGAGGTGTAGAGCGGCTCTCAATTAGAAAGAGACGGTCGCGTTGGAGAGTAGAGCTGGTCTCAATTAGAGAAAGAGGGTTGCGTTGGAGTGTAGAACTACTCTCAATTAGAGAGAGAGTGTTGCATTCGAGTGTAGAGCAGCGGATCTAAAATGGAGAGAAAGGGTTGCATTGGAGTGTCGAGCTACTCTCAATTGAAGAGAGAGGGTCGCGTTGGAGAGTAGAGCTGGTCTCAATTAGAGAGAGAAGGTCGCGTTGGAGTGTAGAGCTGCTGACTAGAGAGAGAGGGTCGCTTTGGATTGTTGAGCTACTCTCAATTAGAGAGAGAGGGTCGCGTAGGAGTGTAGAGCTGCTCTCAATTAGAGAGAGAGGGTCGCGTTGGAGAGTAGAGCTGGTCTCAATTAGAGAAAGAGGGTTGCGTTGGAGTGTAGAGCTGCTCTCAATTGGAGAGAGTCGCGTTAGAGTGTTGAGCTGCTCTAAATTGGATGGAGAGGGTGGCATCGGAGTGTAGCTAATCTTAATTAGAGAGAGTGTCGCGTTGGAGTGTAGAGATGCTCTCAATTAGAGAGAGAGGGTCGCGTTGGAGTGTAGAGCTGCTGACTAGAGAGAGAGGGTCGCGTTGGATTGTAGAGCTACTCTCAATTAGAGAGAGAGGGTCGCGTTGGAGTGTAGAGCTGCTCTCAATTAGAGCGAGAGGGTCGCGTTGGAGTGTAGAACTACTCTCAATTAGAGAGAGAGTGTTGCGTTCGAGTGTAGAGCAGCTGATCTAAAATGGAGAGAAAGGGTTGCATTGGAGTGTCGAGCTACTCTCAATTGAAGAGAGAGGGTCGCGTTGGAGAGTAGAGCTGGTCTCAATTAGAG
>SDVV010031310.1:0-11565 GCA_016164225.1 Gammarus roeselii
CCCTCCTCGCTCCCTCCTCGCTCCCTCCTCGCTCCCTCCTCGCTCCCTCCTCGCTCCCTCCTCGCTCTCTCCTCGCTCTCTCCTCGCTCTCTCCTCGCTCTCTCCTTGCTCTCTCCTTGCTCCCTCCTCTCTCCCTCCTCGCCCTCTTCTCTCTCTCTCCTCGCCCTCTTCGCTCTCCCTCCTCGCCTCCTCGCTCCCTCCTCACCCTCTCCTCTCTCCTTCTTTGCTCTCTCCTCGACCCCGCCTCGTCTGCCCCTTGCTCCCTCCTCACCCTCTCCTTCTTTACTCCCTTCTCGCCCCCTCCTCGTTCCCTCCTTGTTCTCTCCTCGCCATCTTTTCGCCTCCTCCTTGCTCCTTCCTCGCCAGCTCTTCGACTTCTTTGATCCCTTCTCGCCCCCTCCTCGCCATCTCCTCACCCCCTCCTCGCCTTTTCCTTGCTCCCTCCTTGCATTTTCCTCTCTCCTTTATGCTCCCTTCTTGCCCCCTCCTCGTCCCCTCCTTGCTCCCTCCTCGCTCCCCCTCATCCCCCCTTGCTCCCCCCTCGCCCTCTCCTCGCCTTCTCCTCTCTCATTTTTGATCCCTTCTCGCCCCCTTCTCGTAGTCTCCTTGCCATCTCCTCTCTCCTTCTTTGCTTCCTTCTCGCCCTCTCTTTGTCCCCTCCTTTCTCCCTCCTCGCCCTCTCCTCTTTTCTTCTTTTGCCCCCTTCTCGTCCTCTCCTCGTCCCCTCCTTGCTCTCTCCTCGCCCTTTTCCTCGCATCCTACTTTCTCCCTCTTTGCCCTCTCCTCTCTCCTTCTTTGATCCCTTCTCGCGACCTCCTCGTCCATTCCTCGTCCCCTCCTCGCCCCCTCCTCGCCCCCTCTTCACCCCTCCTTGTCCCTAATTTCTCCCTCCTCGCCCTCTCCTCTCTTCTTCTTTGCTCCCTTCTCGCCCCCTCCTCTTCCCCTCCTTGCTCCCTCCTCGCCCTTTTCCTCGCACCCTCCTTGCTCCCTCCTTGCCCTCTCATCTCTCCTTCTTTGATCCCTTCTCGCCCCCTCCTCGTCCCCTCCTTGCTGCCTCCTCGCGCCCTCCTTGCTCCCTCCTCGCTCCCTCCTCGCTCTCTCCTCGCTTACTCCTCGCACCCGCCTCGCCCTTCACCCCCGCCTCCCCACTCATACTCGATGTGCTCGCGTCGTTTCTTAACTCACATTTTAATGGAGGATCCTGCGCGCGGAAATTCTGCTGGTAGGCATGCGAATCGAAGGATGCCCCTTCCTTCGTTTGACGGTGTCCGTGAAGCCGTGAACCCCTGCCTTTCTCTGCATGATCAGCCAGTAGCTCTCAAAACTTAATTCCTACTCGCCCCCGGTGGAGATACATTCCATCATCGAATAACATTCACCCCGGTCGGCTATACCGGTAACTTTCGGAACCTAAGAGTTCATTTCTCGACGTTAGGGCCCAGGTTCTACTTCCAGTAACTGTGATCTGTTCCCTGATGATTTTCCATCTAACTTGTTGTTCCTTCTATGTCTATGCCCTACTGAGACCCCCTGGCAACACAAGCTCAACGTTTACCTGTTTAGATCGTAAGTTTTACACTAATTTATTTTTGTTTAACCGTCTCTTCCAACTTATACGCTGAGCAGGCAGACATCGTGCTTTTTATTAGTCCACTCGCCTGTAGCTGGTCTTTTCAGCTTCTGGTATTCATGTTCTCAATTACATGCAGCATATATGAATATTTGTATTTACAAATTTTTTATCTTCCACAGATATCTTCAGTGCGTGCGAACAGCTGGCTGAGGATGGCACCCACTGCCAGACGGCGCTGCCTACCACTTGCTCCTTTGGACTACGGACGAAGGTACCGTCAACTCATATTCATGTTCCACGCCACTGACTCTTCGACGAAACCGGTCAACTTCATTACTAAATTCATTCCATTTCTTAGTCCAAGTCCCGCCAGGTAAAATTAGCTAGGCTACAGTAAACATGCGCTTATGTACAGTGTTTTCCTACCTCTGCTCCTAGACGCTTTCATAACTCTTTGCTGACTCTGACAAGCTTCTATTCCTCCTTTCTGACTCGTATACACTGTCACTTTTTGCTACTGACTCAGACACTTCCGCTATTCCCTGCTGCAGTCTTATAGACATTTCTATTCTTCTCTGCTGATCAAAGAACATCTCTATTCCTCGCCACTCCTCGTGGCTGACTAGTGGACATTTCCCTTCCTCGCTGCTGACTCATGGACACCTCCATTCCTCGCTGCTGACTCATGGACACCTCTAATCCTCGCTGCTGACTCATGAACACCTTTATTCTTCGCTGCTGAATCATGGACACCTCCATTCCTCGCTGCTGACTCATGGACACCTCTAATCCTCGCTGCTGACTCATGAACACCTTTATTCTTCGCTGCTGAATCATGGACACCTCCATTCCTCGCTGCTGACTCATGGACACCTCCATTCCTCGCTGCTGACTCATGGACACCTCCATTCCTCGCTGCTGACTCATGGACACCTCTAATCCTCGCTGCTGACTCATGGACACCTCCATGGCTCGCTGCTGACTGATGGACACCTTTATTCCTCGCTGCTGGCTCATGGACACCTCCATGCCTCGCTGCTGACTCATGGACACCTCCAATCCTCGCTGCTGACTCATGGACACCTCCAATTCTCGCTGCTGACTCATGGACCTCTCCATTCCTCGCTGCTCACTCATGGACACCTTTATTCCTGGCTGCTGACTCATGGACACCTACATTCCTCGCTGCTGACTCATGGACCCCTCCATTCCTCGCTGCTGACTCATGGACACCTTCATTCCTCACTGCTGACTCAGAGGCCCTTCCATTCCTCGATGCTGACTCATGGACACCTTCATTCCTCGCTGCTGACTCATGGACCTCTCCAATCCTCGCTGCTGACTCATGGACCTCTCCATTCCTAGCTGATGACTCATGGACCCCTCCATTCCTCGCTGCTGACTCATGGACACCTTTATTCCTGGCTGCTGACTCATGGACACCTACATTCCTCGCTGCTGACTCGTGGACCCCTCCATTCCTCGCTGCTGACTCGTGGACCCCTCCATTCCTCGCTGCTGACTCATGGACACCTTCATTCCTCGCTGCTGACTCAGGGGCCCTTCCACTCCTCGCTGCTGACTCAGGGGCCCTTCCACTCCTCGCTGCTGACTCAGGGGCCCTTCCATTCCTCAATGCTGACTGATGGACACCTTTATTCCTCGCTGCTGGCTCATGGACACCTCCATGCCTCGCTGCTGACTCATGGACACCTCCAATCCTCGCTGCTGACTCATGGACACCTCCAATCCTCGCTGCTGACTCATGGACCTCTCCATTCCTCGCTGCTGACTCATGGACACCTTTATTCCTGGCTGCTGACTCATGGACACCTACATTCCTCGCTGCTGACTCATGGAACCCTCCATTCCTCGCTGCTAACTCATGGACACCTTCATTCCTCGCTGCTAACTCAAGAGCCCTTCCATTCCTCGATGCTGACTCATAGACCTCACCATTCCTCGCTGCTGACTCATGGACCTCTCCATTCCTCGCTGATGACTCATGGACCCTTCCATTCCTCGCTGTTGACTCATGGACACCTCCATTCTTCGCTGCTGACTCATGGACACCTCCATTCCTTGCTGCTGACTCATGGACCCCTCCATTCCTCGCTGCTGACTTATGGACACCTCCATTCCTCGCTGCTGACTCTTCTATTCACAGTTGGGGACATTAACCTCATGTTACCGAGTTATTGATTCACCTTTATGCCGTGTCTCTCATTCTCTGCTATTTAGTCAGTTACATCATGCCACTGGATCATTTATTAACTGCTTCTGACTCATTCATTAAATGCTACTGACACATTCATTAACTGCTACTGACACATTCATTAACTGCTACTGACACATTCATTAACTGCTACTGACACATTCATTAACTGCTACTGACACATTCATTAACTGCTACTGACACATTCATTAACTGCTACTGACTCATTCATTAACTACTACTGACTCATTCATTAAATGCTACTGACTCATTCATTAAATGCTACTGACTCATTCATAAACTGCTACCGACTAATTCATAAACGGCTACCGACTCATTCATTAACGGCTACCGACTCATTCATTAACGGCTACCGACTCATTCATTAACGGCTACCGACTCATTCATTAACGGCTACCGATTCATTCATTAACTGCTACCGACTCATTCATTAACTGCAACCGACTCATTCATTAACTGCAACCGACTCATTCATTAACTGCAACCGACTCATTCATTAACTGCAACCGACTCATTCATTAACTGCAACCGACTCATTCTTTAACTGCAACCGACTCATTCTTTAACTGCAACCGACTCATTCTTTAACTGCAACCGACTCATTCTTTAACTGCTACCGACTCATTCTTTAACTGCTACCGACTCCATCTTTAACTGCTACCAACTCCTTCTTTAACTGCTACCGACTCATTCTTTAACTGCTACCGACTCATTCTTTAACTGCTACCGACTCATTCATAAACTGCCACCGACTCATTTATTAACTGTTGCTGACTCATTTATTAACTGGTACCAACTCCTTTATTACCTGGTACCAACTCATTTATTAACTGCCACCGACTCCTTTATTACCTGCTACCGACTCCATTATTACCTGCTACCGACTCCTTTATTACCTGCTACCGACTCCTTTATTACCTGCTACCGACTCCTTTATTACCTGCTACCGACTCCTTTATTACCTGCTACCGACTCCTTTATTACCTGATACCGACTCCTTTATTACCTGCTACCGATCTATTTATTACCTGCTACCGACTTATTTATGACCTGCTACCGATCTATTTATTACCTGCTACCGATCTATCTATTTATTACCTGCTACCGACTTATTTATTACCTGCTACCGACTTATTTATTACCTGCTACCGACTTATTTATTACCTGCTACCGACTTATTTATTACCTGCTACCGACTTATTTATTACCTGCTACCGACTAATTTATTACCTGCTACCGACTTATTTATTACCTGCTACCGACTTATTTATTACCTGCTACCGACTTATTTATTACCTGCTACCGACTTATTTATTACCTGCTACCGACTTTTTTATTACTTGCTACCGACTTATTTATTACCTGCTACCGATCTATTTATTACCTGCTACCGATCTATTTATTACCTGCTACCGATCTATTTATTACCTGCTACCGACTTATTTATTACCTGCTACCGACTTATTTATTACCTGCTACCGACTTATTTATTACCTGCTACCGACTTATTTATTAACTGCTACCGACTTATTTATTAACTGCTAGCCACTCCTTGATTAACTGCTAGCCACTCCTTGATTAACTGCTAGCTACTCCTTGATTAACTGCTAGCCACTCCTTTATTAACTGCTAGCCACTCCTTTATTAACTGCTAGCCACTTCTTTATCAACTGCTAGCCACTTCTTTATTAACTGCTAGCCACTTCTTCATCAACTGCTAGCCACTTCTTTATTAACTGCTAGCCACTCCTTTATCAACTGCTACCGACTCGTATATTAGCTGCTACCGACTCGTATATTAACTGCTTTCGACTCGTATATTAACTGCTTCCGACTTCTTCATAAACGGCTTCCGACCCCTTCATAAACGGCTTTCGATTCCTTCTTAAACGGCTTTCGATTCCTTCTTAAACGACTTTCGATTCCTTCTTAAACGACTTTCGATTCCTTCTTAAACGATTTTCGATTCCTTCTTAAACGACTTTCGATTCCTTCTTAAACGACTTGCGATTCCTTCTTAAACGACTTGCGATTCCTTCTTAAACGACTTGCGATTCCTTCTTAAACGACTTGCGATTCCTTCTTAAACGACTTGCGATTCCTTCTTAAACGACTTGCGATTCCTTCTTAAACGACTTGCGATTCCTTCTTAAACGACTACCGACTCATTTACTAACTGCTAGTGACTCGATCTTTTCTTGACGCACTGATTCACAGCATGGCTTTTTATATAAATACCAATCGATTACGTAACAATTAGCTGCCTAACCCGACTTACAGGCTCTCACCCCCGTCCACCTTCTAGCATGACCGGGTTATAGGCCTATACTGGGGTGCTAATACATTTCTTGAACACCTTCTGAAATGACACCAAGTGGAAAAATGAAAGTTTAAGTTCACGAACCAATTGGGGATATCAGCATATGGAGGGAAGGGGAGGGGTGGTGGCATAGAGAGGGAAGGGGAGGGGAAGTTAACAAGTGTTTACAAGTGTAAGAAGACGACAACACACCTATTGGCCCAAAACTAGATTGCCTTTTGCTTGCAAGAGGGTTAGTTCTGAAGTAGAACGTCCAAGAGAGCCTCATGTGCCATTTCTGGTTTTTAAAACAACAGGAAAGGGAACGGTTTAGCTACCTATCGGCGATTTATGCAGAATGTATCGAGCCGCGACTTAAACGTTTCGATTGTATTGCTGTTTACAACAACCGCTGGAAGTTTGTTCCATTCTTCGCCAACTCTATACGTGAAGAAATTGCGCGTGATGTCGAGTGAGAAACGTTTCCCAACGATTTTGTATCCATTGTTCCTAGTCACTCCGTTCGTATCTAGGGTGAAAAGGCTCGCTCGGTTGACGTTTCCTTACCCATCATAATCTTCCACACTTCGATCATCTCTTCTCTGACTCGACGTTTCTCTAGCGAATAGACATTGAGTTCACGTAGCCTGTCTTCGTACGATGTATTCCTCACGTTTGGATGAGTTTGATAGCTCTACGTTGAACCTTCTCTAATTTAATAACTTTTTTTCTAAGATATGGAGACCAGAATTGAACAGCCTACTCGAGATGCCGTCTAACGAATGCATTAAATAACTTGTACATACTGTGTTGGTTTATGTACGAGATAGTGTGTGATATCATACGTGGCATTTGTTGCCTTACTTGGCAGCGTCGTTACTTTGCTTGCTGCTTTTTAAGTCATTACTAATTATGACACCTAAATCTCTCTCTTCGGTGACAGGAATGAGTTCCTTTCAGGACATTGAATATTCGTGTTTGAGGTTATGAGCACCTATTTGCATAACTTTACATTTTTCTACATTAAATTTCGATTGCCACTTGTCTGACCAATCAACAATTTTGTTCAAGTCCAGTTGGATCTGCTGACACGCTAGTTCAGTTTGCACTTTTCGGCCAATCTTAGTATCGTCTGCGAACTTACTAATGTTTGAGAGTACGTTGCTAGTGAGATCGTTAATGAATATTTTAACGAAAACTGGCCCTAACACGCATCCTTGAGGTACGCCGCTTGTAACATTATCCCATGGGGAGGAGGCTCCGTTAAGTACAACTCACTGCCGTCTGTCCGTAAGCCAGCATTTTATCCAGCTGTTGAGCTTTCTTCGAATCCCGATGCTGTGCAATTTACTAATCAGGCGCTTGTGGGGGACTTTATCAAAGGCATTTTGAAAGTCAAGGTAAATGATATCGATTGGAGATTTTGTGTCGGGAGATTTCAATAATATTTCTGAAAAAGAGTAGCAGGTTCATAAGACATAACCGGTTGTGTCTAAGGCCATGCTGAGAGTCGCCAATCAATTTGTTTGATTCTAAGAATTATGTAATTTTATCCGTTATCAAACTTTCCATCAACTTGCCCATGACTTTTCAAAAATTGGGGTAACATTGGCCTCTTTCCATTTAGAGGGGCAGGTGCCATTTGTGAGAGACTAGGTGAAAATGTTTGATAAATGTTCGGTGATTCCGTTTCTAGTCTCCTTTAGAATTCTGGGATGAATATGGTCTGGACCTGGAGATTTTGTGACTTTCAATTTATCTAGATATTTAATAACTTCGGCGGGATGAAAAGTTCACTGTGCTGGGGGCGTAAATTCGTTTTGCCGCAATGATATTCTCAGGATTAAAAATATCCTAATTCTATAACGTAAATACAGTATGAAAGTATTCATTAAGTAGGACACTCATTTTGGTGTCAGTTTCTAGTTCACCAACATTGTTCTCGAGAGGACCAATTACAGATCTTGATTTTTTTACTCGAAATATAACTAGAAAATTGTTTCGGATTAGTTTTGCCATTAGCGGCAATTTAATTTTCTTAATCCTTCTTCTTACGTTTCTGAGCCTTCTTTTGATCTCTTCTGCTGATGCATTCATTTTTTGCTATGTCGTCATGTGGATATTTCTGTTTTATTGAGTGCTTTGCTTTCTTTCGTGACTGAAGAAACTGCAATTCTCCCTTCCAGTACTTAGGCTGATTGACTGCTATTTGCCGTTTTTTTTTGCGCAGGATATGCTCATATTTGATTTTTTTAAGTGCACTCGATTTTTTTTTAAGCGATTGATTGACATCTTGTTCGAGGGTTATATCTGCTGACACCATTGACTCTCTTAGGCCATCAAAAGTGGCTAATCTAAAGTTAGGGACTTTTTCGCAGTTTTTTTACGTTTACAACTCGAGCTCTATAAAAAAAACAGATACAGCTGTGGTCGCTAGTTCCGAGTGGTTTGCCTACTTTGAGTGGTTCGCCTACTTTGACGTTGCTACCTCTTGTAGGTGTCTTTACCATTTGGGTCATGAACTTATCGTCTGCAACATCAATCAGACGTTGGCCGGCGGCAGTGCATTCGTCTGTTTCCCAATCAATGTCTGGGATAATGAAGTCGCCAAGCACAATACTGTGTTGTGCTGTCACGGCATCGACAAGGGTGTTGCAAAGTTCGATATCATCTGCAACCTTGCTCTTGGGGGGCGATAGAAGAGAGTGATTTAACATTTTATATGTTTACCGACTACTTGGATTGATACTATGTCGTTCCTGTTGTTTGGAATGGTGATTTCTAATATTTGCATAGTGTTTTTCATGAGAAACAGCACGCTGCCGCCCTCTCGGCCTTGTCTACCTTTGCGAATTAGTGAGTAACCGGGAGGAGTAAATTCGCCTAAATAATGCCTGGTGCTCAATTTCATCCACGGTTCCGTGATTGCTATTATGTCGATACTATCATTCATTGCAAGGATACCTAATTCTTCGATTTTGTCACGGAGACCTTTAGCGTTCACGTAGTAACATGAGAGTACCATTAGCCACATTAACTTGATTTGCTTGACTTATTTTGCTTCTACTCTAAGGCCTTGTGCCGGAGACAAGACTTTCGTTTTTGTTTACACGGGTTGTACTAGCGGAGCTGCGACTACTGCCTCTAACGCGGACTGGATTGATGAAAGGAACTTTTTTGCTATGACCTGCGGTGGTGTTTTGATGGGCTCCTGCATTGGCTGTGTATCTAGTGTTGGCACAGGCGGAGGCCGTTGGGTCATTCCATCGGGCACTGCTGGCGGAGTTGTTGGTATGATATCGATTAGGTTTGTTGATTTATTTTCGGTGACGAGACCAGCGCCGATATTTTTAAGTATGTTTTCGAGGGCATCGGTCCATACGTGTTAATGCGAGCCTTGTTGGTGATTCTATTAAAGTTATAGTACTTTGGGTCGATCATCGTATCCCAATAATCAGAGAAAGAGATTTTCTGGGCTTTGCAGAAGGCTGCTAGGCGATTGTTAAGTAAAATCATCTTGCTCAACTTGTATCTACTTTGGCTCGGTTGGGGAAGGATGCCAGTGACATGGAGGTCCGCGTGTGAAGGTTTAATGTTGTTTAGCGGCTTCATATCTTCTACATGTCGATTCCATCTGTGACACGTCTTTAGCTCCGACTTGTATTATAATTAGCTTAGATGAATGCATGTTTTCCTTTGCGATTATGCCTTCGACCTCATAGATTTTCAAGTCTGCTTTGCCGATTATTTTCAGCTGAATTCATCTTTTTCGCTGATTTGATTTGAAGGAGGTGACATTGTAATCACCAATCACAATAATTTTATCGGTATTCTGAGAGTCAATTTCATCGGGCAATACTTCAAATCGGTTACGTGTATTGGATCGAAAGTGGTGAGATTGGGGCCCAACGTGTGTTGCATTGTCACAGCGTGGCTGCCTCCTTCTAACTACAGTTGTGTACAATGCCTCGCTATCTTTGACTGAGTTTCTTATCGATTTGATACGGTCGTTCGTCTCAGCGTCTAGAGCTGAAAGCTTCTTGGCTAGATCGGTGTCTACGTGCACTTGGAGTTTTTTTTTCACTTGATTTTGGGTGGCCTCTGCAGTTTCCTTGACAGCTGCTAGTTTGCTGCTTATCAGATCTTGAAAGTCGTGAAATTGTTTCAACACGTTTTCCAGTTTTAACTCAACAGCCAGCGCTCGGGTATCCGTGTCGACTGTCTGTTATGGATAAGCCATTGGTTGAGGGAGCCCAGCGTTCGCGCTAAAATTATTTCCGCACACGCGCACTATCGCCAGTTCACTTCGCCTCACTGTCATGGCCGGACACTGTCATAACCGCTAAAAATCTTTCATCACACGTGCTTTCGACCTAAACGACATTTCAGCCCACAGGCATTTTTCGCCACTTCAAAATCTGCTACTGTCATCTCTGCCACTGTCTTTTCACCTAAGCAGGCGTACCAACCTACTGGTTATCACTTTAATGAAACATCAATAAAAAAACGCGAAAAAACTGCATTACGGACCCTGGAAAAATACGTATGTTTGCCCAGCGGGTTAGAAATACGTACCTTTGCCCCGCGAGTTAGAAACACGTACCTTAGGTTAGGTTAGGTTGGGCTTAAAGTTTCATTGAAGCAATAACCAGTAAAATGGTACGACTCGTGGCTGATTCTGACGTGGGCTGAAACAGAGTTTAGGCAAAATGTCACTGGCAGATACGACAGTGGCTTGTGTGACTGAGGAACGCTATGAATGTTCGCTGTTAAAAAATGGTGCCGTAGGTAGGTAGTCGGAACAACTTGTGGCTGATAGGGCAGTTGGCGGAGATGAAAGGGGCTGATCTGAAGTTGGCTATAAAAGAATTTAGCGCCAGGGATAGCGACCCTTGGTTGGGACGTCTCTGTTTTAGGTGAGCCATTGGAGGCATGACTGATTTGTGCTTTCAGTTGTTTGAGTTCCTCTGCCGCTTGACAAAATTCACAGCGCACTGTCTTGCATTCCCCATTTGAGGGACTGATGTGCAAAGTTCTGACAGAGCCAGAAGAACTATTGCAATCCATTAGTTCGGGGACGTACGAGGTGTGGCAGATGCCACATTCTATCTTAGCCTGAACCATCTTGGACCGGTATAGGATTTATCGGTGGGAAAATGGACCGTTAGCTTGAGTTCTATTTTTTGTGATTTCTTGTACACAGTAGACATGAATGTAATATTATAATTAAATGCAGAATGTGACGATTATGTCGACGAATCTAAAACTGAGTCAAAACGGAATTGATACAAATGCGAGTCTGATGCTACAATGATACTACCTGAGACAAGATACTTGTGAGCTTGTTACAAAGAACCGGCTACATTTGATAATGTTGAAAATCGGACTACCAGTAACATCTTAGAAGTGGCATAGGGAGGGAAGGGGAGTGGTAGGTGCATAGGAAGGGGAGGGGAG